>CALQYR020007501.1:355881-490308 GCA_943334845.2 Auanema sp. JU1783 | reverse complement strand
AAAATGTTCGATCAGGATGAGATTCGAACTCACGCGGGGAAACCCCAATGGATTAGCAGTCCATCGCCTTAACCACTCGGCCACCTGATCACGTTTACTTGCACACGCTTTTGCGAATAACTACTAGGCACAATGTATGAAGAAACATCTTATCTTATAGGCTTCCTCTCCGCTGCTTTCCGTATGAAGTATCCAGAATACACTGTTGGAGCTGTCGCTAGTAGCGCTCCCATGCTATGGACTTTAGATTTCTTCCGTAAGAGAATTTAAGAGGAGCGAGCTGAGCAGTTGTTGTTTTAGAATACGCTCAAGTCGTACAAGATACTATGTTCGATGTTGATGTTAACTGTGGAAATGCTATCAGTACTGCTTTTACTCAAATGCAAACATTGAGTTTAACCACCACTGGAAGAAACCAATTGAGCACCTACTTCAAGTAAGAAAGATTTGGAAGATTCTATTGCTACGCATAACCTAGCCTCTCTCCTGCTTTCAATGCCAATGTAACCCAATTGGACATTGATAACTTCTTTGCTAACATCTACGGATACTTCCAAGATGTCACTCAATATACCTATGATGGACGTGTAAGTTATCCTCTCTCACCACACTCATTAGCTTATATATGGTTTAGAACGAGGCAACTCGTGGAGGCTTAGATGTAACTAACTTGTGTAAAATCATGACGGATAACACTGTCCCGGATTACATCAAACGTGTCAATAACGTAGTTCTATGGGTAGTGGAACTTCTTTCAGAACACTGATTAGCCCTGATTTTTAGTATAACAAATTGAACAAGATCACACAAACCACCATGGATAATTCTTATGCTGCTAGCATCAAAACTTTGGCCAACACAACGTTCGATGATGAAAACGCTTCACAAGACAACGGTATGACGAATGACCTGTAATAACTAATGTAAGATATAGCCGCTTCCCGTGGATGGATGTGGCTCTGTTGCAACGAAATGGGGGTTCTTCAAACAACTGACCAAGGATACAATATCTTCCAACAAATCGTTCCTCTGAAGTAAGTCCCGAATCAGCGTCAGTTTCTCATGATGTTTCAGCTACTACATCGATATGTGCACTCAAATGTTCAGCGCTGATATCAACATCAAGCGTATCAGAGATCGTAATACAGCCTTCTACAAACGATATGGAGGAATCGACCACTACACTGTAAGTTATCTGAGAGTTGCATCTTCATATCGTTCTGGTTAAGGCTACTAACATCGTTCTTCCAAATGGAGCTTACGACCCATGGCACTCATTGGGCTTGAACTGGAACAACACTGACTTGCACGTATCCAGCATTTTGATTCCAAGTAAGTGGATATGATTGAAAAGGCAAATAAGATTATTTTACAGAGGCTGGTCACTGTTCCGATATGTACCCAATCTATCCAGGTGAAGCCGCTGGATTGAAGAATGCCAGAGATTATATAAATAAGGAAGTAGCATACTTCTTAGGAGGTAAACATATCTTACATCCTCCAATATTCAAATATCCTCTTTCAGTACCTGTTGTGCCTTTCCCTCAATAACGAGATTCACCCTAGGAAGAAGAGCTTATCGTTCAATTGACAGCTTTTAATTGCTCTAACATTTAATGAAAACTAATAAAAATACACATATTTATGCAAATCAAAAATATTCGTAAACGATGAGCATTAGTATCGATGAAGTAAACTAGGAAGACTTTCATAAAACGTTTATAATATAATTCTAATAAGCTAAGACTTCAATGCAAAAACAATCGAAGGTATTATATACATGTGTATCACAAAATATGAAAGAAACATAGGGGCTTGATTACCTGACTTCGTACTACCACACTATCATTCCTTATTAGGTTCAAGGCTGTTAACAACGATCTTCTTCCATTTATGGATTGCCTTGTAATTATGACCTATTGGTTGAGCTTAATTCCAAAAAACCGCTTGTTCATACCCTCCCGGACTTCTCTACACTTTCTCTCTTACGTTTCATCGCATCACGTTGGGATGAATTCAGAAATGTGACTCGTGGAATCAACAGGATTCTTCTTCAGAATGCCTTTTACATCAGTTGATTGGCTTTCATGTTCCTCGATAGCTTTATCGAACTCTTCTCTGTTACTTTTCAGGAGCTCTTCGACACCATCCAACCAGTAAGTTAAAAGCATTCCGATTCCCTTAAGATCCTTTGCTATCTTAGAGAATCAAACAAAAAGTAACTTACAGGTACTCTAGTACTGCCTCTTGCAGTACATTTAAATTCTGGATATCTCGAACTGAGTAGCTTGTGACTTTTGAGAGTCATCTGAATACAGTCCGGCTGTCCTAAGTTTTCCATTTTTGATGCTATTGTAACCTGTAAAACTTGTTCTGTTGCTTTTCAGTAAGCGCACATACAGTTTGTCCAAAAACAGAATAACGAGGAGCTCTTATACCAACAACACCTGTGAATACTGGGCCAGTATTGAATCCCCAACGGCAATGTAAGTATTGACCGGGACGATGAGGAATTTCAAACGTTTTCAAGTACTGAAAACAAAATTAGTTGAAAGAAAAGTATAACATCATCAGAATAAATAGCGGAGAACAACTGACATCTCTTTGCAGAAGAGCAATCGTTGCAATGTTCTTCACATGTTCCATTCTATTGGGAGTTGGAATACCGGATGCGACACAATAAGCATCTCCAATAGTTTCCATCTAAGACAAGAACGTAAGTTGAAGACTATACAATTAGATTTACTTTGTAGCCATCAAACTGACTGATTATTCGATCAAAGTTTTCGAACATGCCGCTCAATAAGGCTACAACCTCCATGGGTTGAGATTCGGAGCAGAGGGATGTGAACCCGACGATATCAGAATACATAATCGTGACGGATTTATAATTTTTCGCCTCTGCTTTCTTCCCATTCTTCAAGTCTTCAGCCAAAGATCTGAAATGGGTGTGTTTGGTGATAATAGTAATGATATGAATGTTTACTTGGGCAACATTTCCCACAGCAACTCATCGGACTTTCTTTGTGCTTCTTCACTTTGACTAGTCCGTTCACTAACGAGGTCTTGTAAGCCCGACGTATACATTTCCATATTTCGAATTAGATGGTCTACTAAGCTTCCAGACATTTTCAATGTGGCATCGGTAATTTTTCTGGCCAAAGCAGCATCCGGTCGAATATCCAACTAAATGATAGGATAATACGCTATAATCTTCTGAGAAAGACAAAACCTGATCAGACCAACATTTATGCATCAATCCTATGAGATCTGGATGAACTTCCGAAACGTCTGAAGGCAGCACAGGGTACGGAGGGATCATAGCTTCCGCGTGTTCACAAAGAATCAAATTATCATCATCTGAAATATAATATACGGTTGATTAGCTCATTAGAGGAAGCAGGCACCATTGCTCTCATTTTGATAGATGTCTTCTATTTCAACATGCTTTCTACGGAACATCAGCTCGTACAAAATTATTCCAAACGCATACATATCAGCAGCCTGAGATAGAAATCAAGAAGTGAATAGGTTTGGACCCAACAGAGTACCTGGCCTTGTTGAGGAGGGATGTTCATATGATCATCTCTATGGGTATACATGATTCCTTTCAACAACTTCCTCATCTCAGGTGCATAATAATGTAATTCTAATGAAAAATAAATTAAATGTCAAAAGCTATTGAGAGAACCGCTATTAGGTATGATTGGTTTCCCGTCTGCTGTACCAATGATTCCATTGTTCTTCCACTTATACAACATTCTGTTCATTCCAAATCCAGATAGCTTCAGGATCCAATGCGAATCTATAATAATGAACTCTACTAGTATGTTACAACTAGAACTTACCAATGTGACATTGAGATGGAGACAACGACCCATGGTAGCCTAATGCTGAGGAGTGAAGATAATCGAGACCCTGGAACAACATGGTACATGAAGATTATGAGAAAAAGCTACACGGACCTTCAATATGTCTCTTACAAAAGCTCTTCTGAAGTTGTTGTCGAACGATATACCAGATTCTTCCTTTGTTGCGAATAACATCTCCGCCAATGATCCTCTAAACATAATAAGATTCATTTTTTCGAAATCGTAAACAACATTCTAATTATGATATATTTGATAGTACAAACCTGAAGCAATGAGTCCAAAGCAACATAAGTTCTATGGAGCGGTCGAAACACATGCCCATAAATGGATTAATATTATCGTGTGAGAGCTGTTTAAGCTAAAAGCAAACTTGTTAGTATTGTTACTGAAGATGATAAAGTCGAACTACTGACCTGGAACAAGAGGTACATATCGTTTTTGTCAAAGACCAAGCGTTCTCTCATTGGGTAACGTTCTACAATAACATAAGCTTGTTCTAATGTAGCCAGTTGCCTTCCTCTCATAAAATCTCGGAACCTGACCTAAACTTCATCTAGTTATTAACCTTCTTCTCTCATCGCTCTACCGTGCTGTCTAAATGTTGTTGTAGACTCAAGATAGACATATGCTGACTTCCATTATTGATTTCTATAAGCTTGACAGATTGACTAGGTACTACCCAAGGCATAGAAGCGGTTTCTCCTGATTTCCTAAAATTGCGAACAATAGAAATGAATTGAAGGCAATTCTCACATTCTTCGAATACCAACAAACACTCCTACAGAAACAAAAACAGTTGCCATAACAGCTGCTATTATAACGACGGTACTGGAATGAATCTCTCATTAGTAATCAGTCGTTAGAAATCAAAGTTTACCCAGTTTGGTCGCATAGTTCTCCTTGAAATCCACAAGTTGGCTGTCCCGAGTTAAACACTTGTTTGGAGACAGGGGTGAATGTCTAACAGATAATAGTTGAATGAGTTGCGTGAAAAACAATTTACCAAGCATTGGCCATTTGGAATACATGGCAAGCCTCCTGCATCCCTAGTTGTGATCTGGTTTGCTGATCTAACAAGCAAATTGTCTTCAACTATGTACACTGTGAATCCCGATATCCGATGAAAATTTGAGTTGAACTTAATTTCACCGAAAGGTCCTGAACAAGAGAAACGTCGAGAAGGAATACTCTTGATGTACTACCTTGGTAATTATGAGCTAGTTGTAGTGCATCCATGACAGATATTCCAGTATTCTGCGCTTGTTGTACAACTTGGTTGAAAACATTAACAGATTCTTTCAAATGAATATACATAAGGGCATCTCTCTAAAAACAGAAAAGAAGTTTGAAAATTGAGGTTCACATGCCATACCTCTGGAAAACTGTTTTTAGCGAGATATGGGTCTATGATATGCTTATCAAACACTTCATTACGTAACTGAAAATCATTTTTAGTCTCTATTAACATCATTCTAATCATACCACAGCTACTTTCTCAAAAAGGTCCGGTGAATCTGCCCTTTCTGGCACTTTAAATTCTTCATTCTATAATAAGCTTACAAATAAGATTATTATATACATAAAAAATACTGACTGAATAGTTTTCTGCGAGTATAAGAGTAGAATATTCTGATGAATTGAATGTCAATTCTCTCAAAGCCAGTTGTAAATTGATATAATCAGCTAGCTCTTCACCAACTAAAGGTAATACAACTGAAATAACATTTATATGAAGAAGAAGAGAAAAAGGAAATTATTATTGTATGATAGTAACACCCACCACGACTGTAAGTATTCATTCCTACCAAAAGCCTTTTGTAATCATCTTTACTATAGTTCTTGTATACTTCAATGAAACTTGATATGACGATATCATTATGATCCAAATAATGTGTAATGTTCTTAGCTCTATAAAAAGAACGAAAATTAATGAAAAAGAAAACAAAACAGATTATAAATTTCTTTTTTTCTCTCTCAAGGAAAAAGTTAAGCTCTTTGTATTCAAATATTCGTGCCATTTAGCAATATTATGAAATCTATTATGAAATTTTACCTCATTTGCATTTCTTCAACTTCTATATTTTGATAACAATCCGTGCAATAGATGAATACTAGCTGAAATTGGTTAATTTTTTATTCACAAAATGCTAGATTGATAGACGTACTTTATTCCATTCAACACCCTTCAAAAACGCTAATATATTTTCACAAATGTTTATTAATGATCTGGTGGTCATCTGGAAGTAGATAGAGAATAGAAATCCTTATTAGGCATATATGATATGCTGATGATTATGCACGTACCTGAACTATGCTAGGATTTATATAATCGCTTGGATGATCATTCCAAAAATTGAATTGCAGGATGTGCCATTCAGATGTTAAGCGAGCAGCTATTTCCAGATCTATGATACATAACAGATGAGCATGCAAATGCAAAACGCTTCATGGATACCATAGTAGCATGTTGGACCGAAAACAGCTTGGATATTGTTTTTGTAATAATAATTCATCAATGATGCTACACCCTCTTGCATTTGAGGGCCTCGTGTGCATGTACCCTTTCCATCATAATTAACACTATAATAATGTGATCTTCAGTAGAAATTTTAATAAAATAATATACTTGTATTTGATATTAGAGCTTGATTGCGTGTCTTTTTGCAGTTCTGATATGGAAGAATCAAAGACTGATTGAGCATATGATAGTCGGTCATCAACAATGACTGCCACATTAACATCCGATCCTCCGACAGTCTTCACCAGGCCAACAAGAATTGAGAGAAGTAAATAAATTGCACATAATCCTCAAGAAAAAAACTTTCAGACAGAAGAAACTAATAATAGGTTGTACACAACCGTCCCACGCAACGCGTTGTTTTCGAATGAAAACGAGTGTTACGTGGAAACGTGGATTTGAGATTATGTTAATTATGCCATTCAAGACAGCTTGACTTTTCGTTATGAGATGAAAACGTATGGCAAAAAAAAGAGAAAAAATGCAAACTAACCCCAGTAGCTCATTTTCTGCCTTTTCCTCACATGCTTTCTAGGAACGTCAGATAACTGCGCAGGCACAGCCACTGACGTCTGAATATGATCTAGTTGGGAATGAATTTTTTGATTTCGATAAAACTTCAGACGAGAATCGGTATGTGTGTAGATCTGTGAGTTATACATTCAGACTTTACAAATACTCCATAACACCACTACCTGTTATTTCCTCAATTTTCAAGAGAAGATTTTGTAGTTTTGAGCTGTCACTTTCCCAATGTAAGCCTTGAAAACCCTCTCTGAACATGAAGATTTCGAATGAAGAATAACAAAAATGAATAAGAAAAAGAAAATCGATGAGCAAGCTGTATATCTGAATGAACAAACTGCATTAAGCATAGGCTCAGATGAGAGTAAGCGGAACCGAAAGTCAGAAACTCGTGAAAAGAGTGAGGGGGGGGGATGATTTTAGGTGAAAATACAGATAAAAAAACTACACAACAGGAAATAGAAGTGGGTGGAGGCTGAAAGAAAGTTATAAACACAAAAACACAAACGAGTTTCAAATCATAAAGCTCGATTGTGATATTAAGTTCGATAGAAGCTTCAGCTATCCTGTCAGGTAAGTTGAGCTGTCGTTCGGCGAATGCTATGAGACGAGTAATAAGTAATTTGGTATTCGTCGAAAGTGTCAGGAGCAATTTGATAGTTATAGCAAATATCGGAAAGCTACTTTCGCTTATCAGAGATATTACATGCAATTATGAAAACTCTATTTATGACATAAACGAAGAGATCATATGATATTATTAAGACATGTAGAAAAAGATAGGTTGAGAAGAGACGACGACAAGACATCAGAATTGTAAGAGAGAGGGAGAGGAAACGGAAAAGTGGGCAGAGAAATGAGGAGCAGGTAGAAGAATGTAGATAGAATAACGAATAAAAATCAAAATGAGCCATTTGAAAAGTTAGAAAGTAGCGACAGTTCTGTTCCCGGGGGATAATTTCTTAGACGGCCGATTAGAAAACAACTTTGATGAATACAAAATGTATCCAATGACTTATACAGAGTCCCTCTGTATATGATTCGATAACGCTTGAAGATACTCTGTAGACGAAAGAAGATCAATAGAATGTAGAAATGTAAAGTTTAGAAATGGAAAGGTGGAGACATCTTCTAGCATACGGTAAACGGATTAGTAGACAGCAGGTCCACAAACCAATATTCTAGAATATTCTTGTTGTGTGAGCAAGAAATCCTCTGGCAAGATTTGCATAGTTCACTAATATAGTTGATATTTCAGATAATTGGATAACAATTAGTTGGAACTGGGCATAAGAGAGAAAGAGAGATGAGAAGAGGAACCGAACAGAAAATTGGCCAAGTTATAAACAGCATAGGAGAAACAGCAGTAGCTGGATTGTGTTGATATTAATGAGGAACGTGCATTACTAAGGAATAGCTCCAAGAGATAACGAGTATGCTGGCTAGCCGATTAACTCAGATTCATATCGATACACCGTCGCCTTATGAGGAATGGGGTAAAGAATGAAGATAGAATTAGAGAGATAGCTCGATAGAGATATCAAAACTGCACGAGGGAGCTTTGTGGCAGAGAGCGAAGAAAAGAAAGAAATGTGAAGATAACAATTGAACCTAACTCAGCTTCTCGCGTCAATTACAGTAAGAATGTCGCAAACCTCTTCAAATCTTGTTGTCTCCAAATTTTCTCGCTTGTCTGATCTCTCCATACCTTATGTGTCGCCCAGCTCGTCGTCACAGCAACAACACATCAACGGCATCGTCTTCTTTCTGCCTCTCTGAGCACGGAAGATATCAAATTATTACAGCAACATGCGAAGATAACAGAAGCAGGTTTGTCCCCACAGCAACAGTCTTCATCTTTCTTGCTTTTCTTTTTATATCTTCGAATACCTGGGGTGTGTTGTGCACATCTGGATATAACATAGTCGATTAGGCCTACCTTACAAAACAAAGAAGATTAAGGAGAAGATATTTCGAAGATACCAATAAAGATTAAGAGAGAAAGAAAGAGAGAGAGAGAGAGAAAGGCTTGAATGTGTGTATATCTTTCAATCCAATAACTCTTCTCAGTATTTCATTAATGTTACCACCAACAATAAGCTTAGGAACGCAGTACTCAGAAACACAATAGAATAGTCTTTATAACATTCAAATTAAAACGAAAATGAACAAATTCGCGGACTCCTAATACAAACACTCATAATCTAAACTACAAAATACAATAAGGATACGTACACGTGATGTTATATGACCCAAACATTGTTCTGACTTTCGAGATTTACTAAGTGATTTAGGCCAAGTTCTTGTACTCAGCATCAATGATCTTGGCAATGGTATTAAGCTGAACGTTGGAAGTTCCTTCGTAAATGGTACCTGGAACAATTGGTCATTAAAAATAATTTACTTTGTATATACCAATTTTGCAGTCACGGTAGAACTTCTCTACTGGGAAATCTTTTGTGAACCCAACTCCACCGAGCCATTCGACGCACTTAGATGTGCATGAAGTTGCGACCTGGAGAAACATTACTAATTGAGAAACGAGAAAGATTTCTTACTTGAGAAGAATAAAGCTTGGCCATAGCAGCTTGCTTGACGAATGGAAGACCATTGTCCTGAAACAGAGGAAGTATCAGTAGCGAATAGATAACAACGCTTTCAGCAATTAAAAACAAATTTCAATACCTTCAGACGAGCAGCGTTGTAAACAAGAAGTCTAGCAGCTTCTATTTCCATGCCAACCTGAGCAATTTGATGTTGCATACCCTTAAAGTTTCATATAAAGTTTAGCAAAAACATAAACAGAAGAATTCAAAAAAACAAAAGCCAATACTAACCTGGAAATCAATCAATCTTTGGTTGAATTGCTTTCTTTCTTGCAAATATGGAATGGTGTTATCATAACATCCTTGAGCAAGTCCGATCATCTGAGCTCCAATACCGATACGTCCGGCATTCAAGCATTCGATGGCATACTTATAACCTTGAATTACAATATGAAGATCGTATTATCTTCAGAATTTGTTTACCTTTCCCTGCTTCACCCAAAATTGCTGTTTTTGGCACTCGTACATTATCGAAGTTAACAGTACATGTTGAGGACGCACGAATTCCAAGTTTGTCTTCCTGCGACGAATGAGTATACTGTTTCACGTATCATATCACAAACCTTCTTTCCTACGCTAAGTCCTTCAGCATTGCGGTCAACCAAGAAACAAGTAATACCCTTATATCCCTTGGATGGGTCAATGTTAGCGAATACCTTAACACAGTTTATCAGTTTAATGTGCCGGCTAAAGGACTTACCAAGAAGAAATGAGCGTGTCCAGCGTTGGTAATGAATATTTTGGATCCGCTGATGAGGTAGTCATCACCATCTTCTTTAGCTACAGTTTTGAGAGCAAAGGCATCAGAACCAGATCCAGCCTCAGTAAGACAGAAACATCCAATCTGGAAATCAATATCTAATTAGATAGTGCAAGCTGAATCGGAATGCAACCAATCTGAACGTCTTGAAGAAACCTTAGAATCTTTTCTTTCAAAATTCTCATCGCATGAAAAACTAACGTACCCATTCAGAAGTGGATTTGGTCAAATATTTCTGCTTTTGAGCTTGGGTTCCATGTTCAATGATGAGAGGTACAACCAAAGTATTGTGTACATCTACGAATACCGATACAGATGCATCAACCTAAATATAGAAAATAGGATCTGTATCAAAGAAGCACTTACCTTGGCCAACTCTTCGATGACAAGAACTGCGTCGAAAAAGGTCATTTCAGGTCCTCCAAACTCGTTTGTAATTTCGACTCCCATGAACTGCAATGTGCGCATTTTTGATATCAAGAACCGTTGATCTTCCTACCCCATTTTCGAAAGAGCCAGTAATAACACTCTGATGCATATGGCTTTTTTCGTCCATCTCACGAACAAGTGGCTTAACTACGTTTTGAGAAAAGCGTTTCACTGTAAAGAGATTAATGAGCGAAGATATACATTTCAAAAAACCAACCAGTATCTCTCAAAGCCATTTCGTGCTCATTGAGTTGAGTTACTGGTGGTGGTGGTCTTCCTTCAGAATCATGTCTTGGCTTAGCAGCGGCTCCTCCGAGGAAAGTTCGGGAAGAGGTAAGAGAAAGGCGAGCGAAGCGGGAAGAAAGCATTCTGAAATGAAAATTCGACATATATTCACAACGATTCTCAGGAAGGTACATGAAACGACTGCTAAACAAGAAAATGATAAGCTTATATACAAAGAGGAGGACGGTGATAAAGGATTCATGTATGATTTTGAATAAGAAGAAACAATGATAAAGTTAAGAACTCGTTGTGCGGAACAACACCGTCCAACTATAGCTGGAACACTGACTGACGGCTTCAATCCCACCCACCCTTCTCAGCTGAGAGTAGAAAATAAAAGTCGTGGAATTACGTGATCATAGAAATATCGACTTGACACTGTTAACAGAGACTGGAAGAAAACGAGAGAGTCAATCCAAAGAACGTCCAAGATGTCTTCATAGTAAAGAAGGATGAAATGTTGTTAGCATACCAGGAGTTCATAAGACCAGTGTAGAGAACTAAAGAACAAGTTAAGTACAAGTATACCAAATGGAGTTTTCAGGAACATATGATGAACTGGCAGCAGAAAAAGGCTTTTATCTTGAGCATTTCTATGTTCTTATTGCATTCACCAAATCGGGAACATTTGTAAAGCTTAATAGTAGCTCCGAACACATTCCCACAACCTTCTATTACTTGAAGATAAGGTTCGCATTTCCTTAAATCACTTGTTTTCATTCTAAAATGAGTTGATCATTCTTTGAAGTATACAAATAGAAGGAACGCAAAGAATGATCAAAACATTCAAAAGAAGGTGTCTCGGTTCAGAGCACATCCATAATCCAGGGAACGCACAAAGAAGTCGCATACACATTACCAATTGATTACAAGTAAACTTCTTGAATATCAAAATAGGTCGGATGTACGCAATGAAACGGTCGATCCACCAAATAATCAATGATCACACATCATTTTAAAACAAATATTCATCACAAGAAGTAATTAATATTCATCGTTGATCTTGATAGCCTTCAAACAGTGATGTCCTCTAGCGCATCTCTTGCTGTTTGTTTTGAAATCATCATTATCTTACCAGTATGGTAGAGATATTGCTCATTAGCAAAATGAAATTGTCTTTAGTGTGCTAATTGCTGTCATATTTTCTTGCATCGAATGTTCTCTCTAGAAAGATTCAGACTGCAATGCTTTTCTTCTTTTTTTAAAAAGTAACCGATAAGCTTCCTCGTATCTGTTCGAAATCGCAACACTAGTCTTAGTAGTAACCTTAACGGTTTCTTCTTATCTTATCACTTTGGATTTATGAACAACAAGCGTATTGAATATTGCCGTTTTCGATTCTTGAGTTGTCATTATTCAGCAACTGTTTCTAATTCAGTGAACCCTCTAGTTATCCTCATGTACTCAGCGAAGTTCAGCATCAATTTGGGAGATCAAAATTCACGAATTCTAAATTATTTTCATTGTTTGACTAACTGCGATTAAAGCTTGATCCCTTTAGAAAAGAAATGTTAACTACTCAAAGATCCTCATTACCTTTATACCCATATCGTCTATATCATCTTTCCTGGTTAGCGACCCCCTGACCTCAAAAAAAAGAATCTGTAGAAGACCTAGCACCAATGTTTTGCATATTGGTTTAATATGGATGGATCTTGTAGGAATGCCAGGTCGATGAGTTCGACACACTCATCACTCTTTTCAACAAACAAAGGTTCCGATGATTAAAAATCAATACCAAAATAAACAAAGAAAAAACAATGATAACCATTATATCAAGCTTTTATTCCAAATGCACACACGTTATTATATAATTACAGGCGATTGCAGATTAATATAACCTCTAGACAGATATCAAGGACGAGAACAAGCTTAGAAGGAGCTTTATGTGGTTTCAAAGCTGATTTGAGGAGAACAGGAAGTGAAATTGTTTTCAAAGAGAGAAAGACACTGGATTGAGAAGAAGCAATAGACTCGCAGCTTACCCCATGATGAACACGAAATATATCATATTTGAAAGAAAGAGAGAAAGATGAAAGAACAGACACAATGAGAGAGCAGTTAACGGCAAAGGGATGGATGGTAAAGAATGCAACCGCTCTCTGCGTTGAACTGTTGTGCAATGAAGAGCGGTATTAAGGGATACGTCAGCCACGTGAGTTGGCGCGTTTAAAGAGCTAACAACTGCTCGAACCCATAGCATTCCTCACCACACATCTCTCTTACTACTTATATTGAAATGGATATACGTTAACCGCTCGTTTTGCGCTGAGGGTTAGGCTGTTCATTTACATTTTTCTCTCTGGAAACTCGGTATCGCCCCTGCGTTAAGTTTATTGAAAATACTCGTCTCATTAAGAACATTTTCAACATTTTCCCGTTCTAATCCTGAATTTGTTAGCTCAATCTTGATAGCAGTTAAGTTCGAAACAACCTATGGTTTCCATGTAGTTATAGAAAAACGAATACATTCAATTTCATGAGGAAAATTTCCCTCAAATTGTCACTTTTACGAGTGCCAATTTCATATCGAAAAAACCAACTACATGAAAACCATAGGAAGCAGTTTCAAGTCTTTACAAAACTTCAAAACCAGTGATGAAGTAAAAAAAACACTAAGGCACTCCATCTAAGGAAATATACATCAGGCATCTCATTTTGAAATACATGACCGGCTAGATAGTTTGCTCATTCTAAACAGAAAAGGAAACCGTTTGGCATTCCCATCAAATAAACAGTTTGAATTTAAACAAAGTTTATCAAAATGAAAGCTCTTGCGAGATAGAGGGGGTAGTAGAGAGATATAAAGAATGAAGAGATAGAAAGGGTGAGAGCTATGAAAACATTTCGTTAGAAAAATCGAAATCAGTACCTGATTTCGAGCCGAATGACATTGGATATAGACAAGAAATCCCGAAATCACAAAATTCCAAAATATCAAAAGGTAATAAGCCTCCGATCATCTCATTTTCGCGTGTCCTCGCGGCGCATGAGTGTTATGAGCGCAAAATATGAACAGGTATTTATCATTAATTTTCTATAATTAACAAAGAACATAAGAACATTATATATTTTTTGACCCTTTAAGGATGTTGGCTTACATAACCATCAATGAATTTTGTGTAACTATATTAGGTTAACCAGATAATATAGTTAACAACCATTTACAACTTATGAACATGAAACATTTCTATATTTCGATGAAAACTCAAGTTATCATAAATGCAAAAGATTAATATATTAGCTTAACTATGCAGCTTAACTATATGATATAGTTAAAGGTGATATAGATGATATTATCACTTCAAGTTATTACTATTTGCCCATTCGGCCATCTGAGTTGTTTTTACACTATCTAGATGTCTTCTAGTTGTTTTCATAACTTCCTAGCTATACTATATAGTTAGTAATACTTGACAGGACAACAGAAGATCCAGCTTTGGCAACAAATAAGACAAAATGAAAAGAAACACAAAATAGAAGAAAATAGGATTAAGGCTTGGGTCATTGGGAGTGTGAGGACACATAAGAATAATATGCAGAAAACACAAGTGATACGGAGGTTAGTAGTGGCCATGTATTACGTGGATTAGATTGTGAACCCATATAAGGAAACACGGAGTCGCGAGATTTAACGACCCACACCAGAGTATAGACTATTAGTCACTGATTGATGATGGCAAATGTGCTATGAGCACTCACAGTAATGGACATCAAAATAGTTACAAGCTTAAAAACGTTCAAAAAGTATAAACTTGAAAATTTTCGAAGGTATCATCACATACAGCAGTTCTCCTCATTCTTTCTACCCAAAAAATCCTTGAAATTGATTTTATTTATCATTTTTTGAGAGGATTTGAAATGTTCAGGTGGTGCAACTATTTTAATGTCCACTAGTGCATATCACTGCTCAACAATAGGACTAAGGGGAGGGGAGCCAAACTAGAATACAACATAAGAAATATTAGGCTACTTACATATAGAGAATCTCTACAGATCACAATCGAAATAAGCATCATTACTAGAGTAAAAAAGGGAATCAGCAAAGCAACGCGTATTAGCTGCAAAGAAATGAGATTTGTAAAGGCTGGTAAAGGCCCGTTGCGGGAGAATTGAGTTGTAGAGAATCCTTGAGGACTAAAGTAACAAACCGTACCTTTTAAGGTACAATGATTACGGCACTGACTCTGTAAATTCGGGGCATAACTACTATACTAACAAGATGCAGATGAGTACCTTTCACAGTTAGAAATTATTCCAAAAAGGAATAATGATAGGCCTCTCCTCTGTTACTATCTTGTGGCATAGGAGCCATACCGGCATCAGCAAGACCTGTACTAATCTTCTTCGAAAGATCACTAACTTCTATATTAGCCGTCGTTACATCAATGATGAGGCGGTTGTAATCAACCTAGAGCAAAACAACATTTAACCCAAGGCTCCTAGCGAAACGAAACCTTTTGCACTTCATTCATCCAACGAACGGGACTGCTACCTTCTAGTTCACCCTCAGGGCGAACACTTTCAGTCTGTAACATGCAAACAACTCAAACACAACAATCAACTAATAAGTACCAATGTCTTAAGTTCATTTTGAACGCTTTCGAGCAAAGGAATTTTCGTCAATAGACTCGTTATATTTTGGAGAACATGAGGAGGCAGTGTGGGAAGAGAAAGAATCGACATGTCGAGATAGCCCTGAAATCAAAGCGATAAATTTTTTCCGACAAAGCTAGGACGCACTTTTTCAACGGCATATTTGAGCTGGTCAGCAATGTGCTTATGTGCAAAATTTGAGTTTTCTGAAAACAGTGAGTTAGAAAGGATCTTGATCACCATGAATTTACCTGTAGCAGGAGGTTGCCCCCAGGCAGAGGTGTCGGCGGCGAAATTGCTTTGTTGTTGGCTAGGGAGATACCATGGAGCATCATTTGAAGGCACAGGAGTAATATCACCCCACTTTGAGCTTGTTCCATCATCGAAAGAATCAATTTATAAACAACAAAACGAATTAGATCATCATTACCTTGTTTAGATGGATTGTTAGGGTCATTTTCAGGAAGCTCTCCCCATCCAGTGACAACAATTGGGCGTTTAGTAGGTAAACTTAGTGGCAAGCGAGCACTACCATCCTCATTCTGAAATGCGAAGATAGATCGGTTCGATAAGATGGGCAACATACTCTTTTCTGAGGAATAGGACATTTGCTTAAAGCAACTTCAATGTCCTCTTCTTCACCTTCTGGTACAACCCAAAGGCGAACAGGTCTCTCATCTGAAACTCACAATGAATTGTGTTAGTAATTTTGCAGATGGCAAAAAAATAGATTCTAAAGACTTACTGCATTTTTCTGGATCTCCCCATAGAGATACCCCAGTATCCCGTTGCCACTTCTTCAAATCTCCGTTGGGATCGTGCCACATTAAGTCATCTGCTCCGGCAATTGGGAATTGACCAGGGGGAGCTTGGGATTTAGATGGCATAGCAAAAGGTGATGGAACTTGTTGAGACTGAAAACTAGTATGTAATTAAAATTCCAACACTTCTTCCTATACCTGTCCGTATGAGTTTGATCGCATTCCATTTGGTCCCATAGGATCTTGCTTCCACATACCACCCATCATATTATTAGGAGGTGGGATTTGACGCATTTGATTAACTCCTTGCATATGCATCTCTCCCTAAAATCATAAAGTTGAGATAGGAACAGCAAGAGTAATAACATACAGGCATATCAATTGGAGGTGGAACACTCATATCAACTCCGCCTGGATGATATCCGCGTCCAGACATCCTTGGAGGACCTCCACCACGTCCCCAAATATTTCTATCTGAAGGAGCTTGTGGTCTATATACACCTGGAGGAGGATTCCATCCTGGAAAAAAGAAAATAGATTTGGTACTGCTTTGAAGCGTGATACCATTTGGACCAGGAACTCTCATTCCCATCATTACACCCATCTGACCCTCATGTACTCTTGGATGATTGTTTGGAGGTCCCATATGGAATCCACCCATAGGGCCACCTCGTGACATTCCCCATGTGTTACCAGGCTGAAGAATTAGCAATAAGTCTTCGGGTTTACGAGAATAAAAATACCTGTTGCTGCTGCTGTTGCTTCCAATAGGCATCTTGTTCTGCTTTAAGGTTTTGAGGATCACTCCACATCTGTTGATGTGACTGATTAGGTCCTGCAGCGCCCCAATCACCAGGCGCGTCCATCATTCCATTTATTCCTCCTGAGACAAAGTAAATGAATAACAAAGAAGCTGTTAAACTGAAGTCGTACTGTGATGATTATGCATAGACTGGAACTGTTGAGGTTCAGCATGAGCATCGCTCCAAATTTTATCATTGAAATCTGCATGAGCACCACTCATTGGCACCCATCCCTGGGCTGGAGGGCCGCTAATACCGAGAGCGTCATTTACGTTTTGAGCTATAAATTTTGCATTCAGGGGGAAGACGTAAATTAGTCCTCACCTAAATTGCCATCTGGCCATGGATTCCTCATTTGTTGTGGACTCATATGCCCCCATCCTCCTGGATTACTTCCTGAAGCTGCTCCTGGCATTGGTCCACCCCATGCCTAAATTGTGAGATTAATAAAGGCAGAAAGCTGGCGATCTTACTTGTGAGGTTTGATCATGTTGAGGCCGCCACAGATTGTCGTCTATTTTGATATTGGAAACACCTCTTTCCAGATCCATTTTAGTCTTTCAGACCTAGAAAAAGTCCGTTACCTGACCTAAGGACCTGAAAAAAAATTTATTTTATGGGAGCATAAAACCTACAACAAGGAAAAAAGAAGATCAAAATTCAAAAATGAAGACATTACGACATATTATGAAAAATGAAAAAAGAGAGATATGACTAAGTGAATGACAAAGAAGGAGGTATGAAAACACAAAAGTTTGGAGTTCAAGCCATAGAACAGCATCTAACAACAGAATCGTGCCAGTAAAATTACAACGAACTAGCAGAACAGACTTGTGTCGCAGAACGACTATAAGTATGTGGGGTATGAAAATTATGATATTATTGAAGATTGGTTTCAATAGTGTCATAAATGGAATGCAACCGTTCTGTAAATAATTACACAACCAAGCCGCAACGGCTCAGCCAATGGGTCCAAGAGAAAGATCGATCAGACAGTTGAGATAGTGCGAATAAAGCGAATCCAACCAAGACAACTAATGAGATAGTGGGAAGCATGAGATTTTTTAATTTAGACGAAAGCAGTCATAAAATATGACAATTTTCGTATCAAATCAGTAAAGACAACGACATGCAGTCCATACCCGATTGATAGTAAAACGTGAGATTAATATACATAAAGGACAGATAATGCAGAAACTGAAAGCGAAGCAGTACTTGGAAGTGAGGTCAAAATCAGTCAAATGTTTTGAAAAGGATAACTAACTTAAGTGGATATGATTCACGCAAAATTGGAAACTAGGTTACTAACGTAGCTGACATAACAAACGAAACAAACCATATAAACCGGAGATAAAAAAGAAAAAGAGATAGAGAAGGAGAGAGGGAATATGAGAGATTGAGAGAAAGAGAGAATATGATTATGATAAGATTCAGAATAGTCTAATGGATGAAATAACGAAACGTAATACGAGTAAAACATTGCGAAAACGCGTAAGCAGCGCCTTTAAGACGCGTATCGTCAAGCGAAAAACGATTTTTTCACATCAAGAATGCAAAAGAAATTAGCTACTGAAACTGTGCGAGGATAATGAATAACATATGAAATGAAATAATAAGGAAAAAATACAAAAATCATATACCAAATTGGAAAAACGATTGAAATTGTTGGCTGTAGTGGTGATGATGGTGGTGAAAGAGCCAGTGGTGAAGCGGTCGTAATGGGGGAGTGGTCGGTGGCGGCGTCGCAGTCGTCCGTCCTCTGCGTCTCTTACAACGATCGATACACGGGGCAACCCCGGCCGCCACCATTCGGTTATTCACGCGCACACATCGCATCTCGCCCTTCGTCGCCGGCTGCTGCACACACAGGGGACAATGAAGGGGGACGGACACAGAATAAGACTCTCTCTGCTGCTTCGCTTGCTAGACTGCTGCTGTCTTCCTCTCTCACGCTCTCAAAGTCTCTCGCTTTTTCTCTTTTCTTCGTCTACTACTACCCAGCCTCCGGGTCACAGCAGCAGCACACGGACGAGAGGAGATAGGGACAGGAGAAGTGAAGACAACAACGACAAAACACATAGACCGTGATACAAGCGTAATAGCAATTAGGAAATCAGAAGGCGAAACTGAGGCTATAATTGAGAAGAAGGATAAATAGAATATTAAAGTAAAAATTTGAAAAGCTGGAAAAAATAAAATGAAAACATTGCGTAGAATGTAAAGATATCGGTAGCAAAAAGATAGAAGAAAAGAGATCAAGTTGAGATAAATGATCAGATCGTTGAAAAAAAAATTAAAGCATGAAAAGTGATAAAGGATATCCTGGTAACTCAGAAATGATTAAGGCATTCAAATATGATAACATTCAGTTAGTAGCGTCCACGTCGACCCTGAAAAAATCACATTAATAGCACCACGTGACCTAGGCATGCGTTTTGAATCGGATGAAACAACTTACACGTCGAGAGGATCCTCTCCCTCTAGAGCCAGATAAGGCGGCATTTTTGCGTGGTCGACCCCGAGGACGGCGCTCAGGTATCTAAAGAATAGTTTTCCAATCATTCAATGTTGCGATATCTTACTCCAAATTGGAAATCGCTAATGTTGGAACTTTCGGAATCGAGGAAAGACTCATCAAACGAATCATCAACTTCTCGCGCTCGCGGAGTTCGGGGAATTGCAGGAAGAGTGACACCATCTGAACGAATGTTTCAACACTAGTTTGTTGATATTTAAATTGCGTACCCATGAACCAACGATCATTCTCCTTCGAAAGAATATCAATATCTCTTGTGAAGCTCGAGTTTGGATCAGTGGAATCGTGGCGTTGTCGGCCAGGTGTGATAGGGATGGGGGATTTCATATCATTAACATTATGAGCTTAAATTGGAGCTGTGAAAGAGATACTTAACGAAAAGTAGTTCACTTTTGTCATATTTCGCTTGTGCTCTATCGAGTTCTTTGATTTCGCTTTTGGAAAGCCACAAATGTTTCAACTCATCCCACCGTTCCATCAGCTCTTTATCAGCTATTGGAATCCATTTTTTGTGTAAAGCTTTTGCACGGTCGAAGTAGCTAGAAGCGCATTATGATAGGATGAACAAGACATATTTGAAAAAAATTAAAATTCGAAATGAAAAGAGCCTACCGTGATGAGCGGAACACACGACAGATCTTCTGCCCTGCCCGAGTCTCATTAAGTTGCGTTACAGTCATAGGAACTTCGTCAAGAATTTGTAAGCCTTCATCTCTCTGAAGAAAATTGAGAATGAAAGAGAGGAAGAGGAGAAAACAAAAATAAAACCTCATATTTTGACTTAATCATGTTCATAGCTGTATTTATTCGATCAATCACCATGCGATCATTCATTGTCGTGCAAAAACAAAGCTCTGCAATTATTTTATTTCAAAATTTATGGGTAGGTGAAATAAAAATTAAGGAAACGATGGAATTAAAATTAATTCAAAATTTAAATAATAAAATTATTTAAAAAACGAAAAAGGTTTGTTAAAGCAGAAACCTTGTATTACCGGCGGATGAAAATACAATCGTGTCGGAACCATCTGAAAACTCCTTTAAATTCGTAGTTCAAAAAATTATTTTCTTTCAACGTTTCGTTATGTGGAAATCTTTTTACGACTTTCCCTTCTTTTGCTCCGATTAAATCTTTTGTACAATTTCAGTTTAAGCTTCGAAAGCAGCTATGGGTGATAACCTAGTATATGCGATTCGCGGGAGTACAGGCTTTTCGTTGAGACGAGGTTTAACCAATTCCACTGCGCTTTTTGAAGACAAGGAGTAAGTCAATTAGGGAAGTCCACTCTTAGTAATAGTCACATTCCAGAAGCCCCAAACAAAATCCATGTGAGCTTTTCGCTTTTAGTAATGCAGGTCATTTGTTCGCATACTGTGATACTCAAAGGTGAGACGACTGCGAAATTCCGTGTGAGACGAAATACTTTCAGAACTCGAGTAATTGAACCATCCACGGGGAAAGAAATTCTTTCACTTGATCTTAAAAGAACTAAAGCTTTCTCTTTTTCTCCCAAAGATACTTACTTATTCACTTATGAGCAATATGCTATTTACGGAAGAAAAGTAAGAGTCTCTTTGGTTTTCCGTTAATCCGCAATCCTTCAGACTCACGATGATCAGAAGCCTGAACCTAATCTCAGGGTCTATCATTTGAAGGAGAAGAAGCATGTAACTACTTTGATCGCTGCCAAAGAGGTTAGTAACTTTTAATTTCACATTTCCATCGTCATTCTAGTCAACTTGGCAACCCCAATGGTCGGATGATGAATCCATCTGCATTCGACAACAAGGAAGCGAACTTTGTATTTATAAAAATGGAAATTTGAGTGAGTAACCCATACCATGATAGCCTAACTCATTAACTTTACGTTCTAGACCGCTATGAAGACAAACTTGCTGTTCCCAACTTAGGTAACTTCGCTCTTAGCCCAGGAAACGGACCATTATATATTGCTTGTTACGTGAATGGACATGGAGTAAGAAGCTATGTCATTTCCATATTCATGGCATATCGTTTAGGCTAATCCTGCCCGTGTTCAAGTGAGGAAGGTTGGAACTGACTTCCCCATCGTAGCCAACAAGACTTTCTTCAAATCTGATAAGGCTGAGTTGGTTTGGAATCAGAAAGGTAAACCTTACTCTATTCTCTGATTTATTATTTCGTAATTTAAGGAACTGCCCTTCTCATCAAGGCGAGTGTAGATGTAGATAAGTCTAATCAGTCTTATTATGGAGAACAAAGTGTAAGCTCCTATTAGTTATGAAGGTCTTAAACTGCTCTTCAGGTTTTCATGATAAATGTCGTTACCGACGAATCTTTCATTGTGCCTTTGGCAAAGAAGGGTCCAGTGTACTCTGCTGAATGGAATCCCAACGGAAAAGACTTTGCTGTTGTTTATGGTTTCATGCCATCAAAGGTAATAATATCCTTTTTTTCATATCTGAGTCATTGTTTGTAGTTGACCGTCTATAACCATCGAGGAGAACCTATTTTCGATGCTGCTGAAGGTCCCCGAAACGAAGTTCATTACAATGCTTTCGGAAACATCTTGTTGGCTTGTGGTTTCGGTAACTTGGCCAAGGGAATGATGGAGTTCTGGGACATTGAGAAGAAGAAGCTCATCAATACAGTAATCCAAGCAAACTCAGCTCTTAGACTCCTGTTTTCTAGATCGATGTGCCTAACACAACTCAATTCCAATGGGCTCCAGACGGTCAACATTTCGTGACTGCTACCACTACTCCAAGACTTAGAATTGATAACTGCTACAGGTGCTAACTATCACTGAATAGAGCTCATTATCGATTTAGACTTTGGCATTATTCTGGAAAACTTATCAGTGAATTTGAATACGAATCACCTAAGGAAGAATTGTGGCAAGTCATGTTCAGACCTATGCTAGGGTATAACAAATTCGAAGTCAAAGAACTGACAAAGTTGGAGAAGATGCAAGCTGGATTACTTATCAAAAAGAAAGTATGATATTTCTTCTCTGAAGTTGAAATCACCATTGGTACTCATTTTAGGATGCTAGCCACCCTCTTAACAATTTACCAGCAGGAGCTGTTCGTCAGGCGGGAGCCTATGTCCCTCCTCACCTCCGAGGAAAGCCTAGCGCTGGAGGTATGTTGTGGAAAAACTTCAGCGTAATTCTTCCATTTTCAGCACCGGACGCGAGCAAAGGCAAAGTAGCAAGTGCTGTGAAACCTAGCATGAGCGAAACCGAGAGAAAAGTTTTCAACCTGAATAAGAAACTTCAAGAAATCGAGAAACTCAAGGTTAGCTCATAGCCACGAGATTTCAAACAACGTGTTCTGTTTTCAGGAGAAAATGGCCAAGGGCGAAAATCTGCAAAAGAACCAGCTTGATAAGATCAATACTGAAAAGCAGATTGTGGAAGAGTTAAAACTGTTCAAGATTTCATAAGTCCTCACTAGCCCACCTGGAAAGAATTACTAAACAACTTGGTGAGAAGAAGAGCTTTTAACATACTTTCGATGTTTCTAGGGTGAAAAAAAAACCCAGGAATGTTCCTATATTGCCTGTTATTTTCGACTTTCATGTTCTTGTTCATTTGTTGATTGTTTCAAATCATCATCGGTTCGTTTTACTCGGTGATTGCATAGCCTAATGAATTTTCTATAAACTTCTGTTTTTTTGTGCGTCAGTACGTAGTGGCGAACATTACACTCCTATTAATCGCTTCCAAAACAATCCGCTTTTGTCTCAAAATTCGCTGTACGTACTGCACAAACATCGCTCGGCGAACATAGTTGTCGTCGTTTGTTCGAGGACGATGCTGCGGCGTGGCGATTTTTGAAAGAAAAATGTTTTGGGATGGTGATATCGATTGATTGTAAGTCTGCAACGGAAACAGTGAGCTCCAAATCAATATAAAACAAGCACAGAAAAATGAGAACAACCGCTCTCCAGTGCGCTCAATAGGGAAATAAAGCAACTGCAGGGAGAATAAACGCCGACACCAGGTTTTTTGACCCACTTCCACCAAATTGTCAATTCAGACTGTCTCTCATGGAACCTTTTTGTTTTGGGAGTTAGTTCTATGAAATTGCAGAAGAAGAATGGGAAGGTTGTGGAGGAACTTACAAATCCCTCTTGAAATAATGTCTTTGTAGTAAACAGCCGTAACTCAAAGTCATTCACAAACTTCAGAGAACGTCAATTATTGTATGATCTTGTTATGTCAAAGGTTCTGAATTTGTTTAGTAAACAATTCTGAATGTCATTGTACTTATCTTCCAAACTGAGCTACTTAGGAGGTGTTTACCACAATGGGATCCAAAACAATTGGTACGGATCCTTCCAAATTAGGTGTGATTACAGAGCAACGAACCCATTGCTCAATGTTCGTAACATTTGGGGCTGCAGAAAATAGTTCCTTGAACGTCTCGTGTTGTAGTTGTTGGTGAAAACATGGAGATCAATGATATTTTGAAAATTCGTGATATTCTTTACACGATATGTCCTCTCATGACATCTGACTGTGACAATATCTTGAATTCTGTGGAAAACCCATCTTTAGCGGTAGAACACATAGTAAGTTTCTTTTCCTTGTCTGATCTTCCCCTTCGTGTTCTTATAGAGAAAAGAAATTAAGACCGTTTTTGATGTCGACCTTCATCTCGACCATGCCCATGATGTGCTCAGTGTTCAAAGTTTGCTAAGAATGATTAAAACACCAAGCGATATCAAATTGAACAACTCTGCTACTGTCCCCTTGGAAAAGAAGATAGTTCCTTCTCTGTCTCTGCCGGAATCAGACCAGGTGCGTAGTTCGTGTTCTTCCAACAATCAAAGAACATTGCAGATCTTTGAGGACGAGACTTTCGAACTCGGGGTCATTTCTGCGGCCTGTCGACTGCCTGGAGGTATACGGAATACAGAAGACTTCTGGAAATTCCTTGTCCAAGGGAGAAGTGCTAATGAGCGTATACCTCTCAACCGAATACCAACACGAGATGATCTCATCCGCGGAGTTAAATATGGAAATCCTGTAGAAGGAGGGAACTTCATAGATAATGCCGATATATTCAAGTTCGATCATAGCCTCTTTCGCATAAGTCGGAGTGAAGCAGAATGGATTGATCCTCAACAAAGACTTCTGTTAGAATGTGTATACGAATGTTTAGAGAACGCGGGCTTGTTGCCTGATTTATTTGTTCAAAAAAACAATAATAATGGCGAGTCATCAAAATTTCCAAACAAAGAAGTTATAGGAGTTTTTGTTGGTCTTATGGAGACCGAATATCCATATCTAATGAAAGAAGGGGAACATACTGGCGTTCTCTCTATGCTAGGAAGTATGACATCAGTGGTTGCTGGCAGAATAAGCTACGTGTTCGGATGTACGGGACCCACTTTAACTGTTGATACAGCATGCAGTAGTTCCTTAATGGCGATAGAATTAGCGAAGCAGTCCCTCAAAGAAAAAAAGTGCACAAAAGCTATAGTGGCTGGAGTGAACCTCATACTAACAGAAACTGCGTTAGGTAACCAACTCAATGGTAAACTTGACAATTCACATTTTAGGACACAGAGCGAATGGTAAAATGTTGTCAGAACATGGGATGAGTTACTCATTTGATGCCAGAGCGTCTGGATATGGTAGAGCGGATGGCTGTAGCGTAGTGCTATTGGAGAGAGTAGGTGTGAATCAAAAGATATTAAGAACTGAGTTCTGTTCAGGCCAAGGAGTCCTCCCCATATTTGGGAATCATAGAAAAAATAAACTCTAACCACTGCGGACGAGGTGTATCTCTCACAGCCCCTAATGGATATGCTCACGATGAATTGATATCCGGCTTATTTGATGAAAAACTAACACCCAACGATATTTCTTATTGGGAAGCACATGGTACAGGAACTCCCCTTGGAGATCCCATCGAGGTAAGTCAAAAGTATTGTATGGGTTCCAACTTTTCTCGCAGCTGAATGTCTTAGCAAGGAAATTGGGAGAGACCAATGTAGGTTCAGTCAAATCGTCCGTAGGTCATGGAGAAGCTGCTGCTGGGACCACTAGTTTAATAAAATGCTTAATGATGATCAAGAACAGCTATATCCCCCCTGCACTCCATTTCCATGTACTCAATGAGCAAATAAACGCAAGAGATGTGACAATATCCGTGGTAGGAGAAGAGAAAGAACTAGCTCGTTGTGGAATTTCTTCTTTTGGAGTGAGTGGAACAAACGTGGCTCTAGTAGTACGAAAGGTGAGATGAGTTTCACAACTTTTCGTAACTTTTCCCATTATCACAGGCTAATAACAACCCAATCCCTGAGGAAGATCGACTCAGCAGTTTCTACCTTTTACTGCTTTCTGGTAAAACTTCAGCATCATTGAATGGGATAAGTGAGAAGGTGCAGGAGAGGATAGATCAAGGGATTACTTCTCTGAATTTGATAGCTTCAAGCCTGAGCCACCGACCGCATTTCAACAACTTCCGATTAGCTCTCATTTATGATTCTGAAGGAGAGCAACTAGAATCTTTCCGAACAGATCGAAGAGATGGTGAATGGAGTCTGAGCTTCATTCATATTGATCATGAATTGAACCCTGATATTCTACAAATTACAAGAATCAATCAACTCTTCCTGAATCAACCAAAAGAGAGGTCGAGAGAAGCGAAGCTTAGATTCGCGCTCTTCGAATTCCTGAACGAATTCTCTCCTACAGCTGAGGTAAGACTACTGAGACTAAAAATAGATCATTTTTTAATTTAAGCTTCGCACGATGTCTGCTAAAGACTTCGTTCTTCTTTTGGGACATCAGAACAAACTTGAACTAACGGAGAAGTTCTTGGATGATTTAGAGAGAACGTTTACTTTGGATGAGGTGACGCATTTGCTGGAAGTTCATAAAATGAAACCAGTTGACTTTCCTTCAAGTTTTGAAATGAATCCGGATGAGACTTGCGCTTACCCGATCAACAGCCTTAGATCTCTTCTAAGAGTTGTCGCTTTCAGCTATTCACATGGCGAGAATGATAACTATAAGATCATTTATGATAAAGCTCAGGAACCCATAAATGGACTGAACTACTGTTTCGACAGAAAGGACATCTGGTTTCGGCAACGAAGTGAATTGTTCGACCACTATCTGATAGGAAGAAAAGTCACTGACAATGATAAGCTGGTGATATACGAAAACCAGCTATCAGCTCTCCGTCATCCGAAACTTTTCTTACGAAGTTCTAATTTGGACAGTTTGCAAGCGGATTTCTCTGCAACTATCGAGATGATATGCGCTGCAGTAGAGGCAAAAATAGAATGTCCAGTCCATATTTGGAATTTGAAAACTGTTCAAATACCAGAGCAGTCTGACAAAGAGTTTCTAAAAATGGAGATGAGTAAGGACGAAGAAGATATTTGGCACATAAAGGCGACAATCGGACCGCACTTTTTCTTCAGCTGTAATGGTGAGAACAAAAAAAATCATCAAAAAATTTCTGAGAAGATCAAAACTGATGAAGTTATTTCATCTTTCAAAGGAGAACAGGATCATTCATATCAAGCTGTTTGTTCACAACTTTGGCATATGGGAAAAGATGTTTCTTCTATGGAATTGTTCTTATATAAACCTTTGACGACAGAATTCGAAATTAAGAAGTTCCATTCAAACACTGGAATAGCAGTTGTGACCCAGGAAGATCTGCTACTCGAAATTTACTTCGCCGAACAAAGCCTGCCAGACAATATTAAAGTTCTAATTTCGAAAGAATCAAAAGTAGCAGAAGAAGAAACTTGTGAAAGGGCTCGGAATCACAGAGAGGAAATACGAAATGTAATCATTGAAGCTCTGAATGATGTCATACCTGATGGTTTGGATTGGGATCTAACAAACTCTGATACAGGCTTTATGGAGTTTGGTTTAGATTCTCTTTCTCTTATAGAGTTTGTTAATCGTTTGAACTCGTACGATCTGCTGACATATGAAGTATCGACGTCGGACGTCTTTGATTTCCCATCCATTGACTCATTGAATGACTTTCTGTTTCGAAAGACTTACAAAAATGATGAAGGGACCAGTGGAACGGGGGGAGAGATACACGTCTCCGAACAAGATAAATCGTCTTTTGTTTCTCAGGCAAAAGAAAAAACTCTCAACATCTTGTTACAAGCCTTAGATGACGTTCTCATGGAGCCTCTCTCGAACGTAGATGTCAAGTCCGGATTTATGCAGCTCGGTTTAGACTCGATTGGTTTGGTTGACTTCATTAACAGGTTGAATGATCGATACTTCCCCAGTCTAAACATCACCACTTCACATCTTTTCGAGTTTGTCAACTTAGACGAGTTAACTGATTACATTGTATCAAAGAACCAAGAAGAAGTGAGAAGCAATATACCTTTGCCTTCGGATTTTCACTTGGCTCGAAAAGTGAAACCGCCGGATGATTATGAAGAGGACGGGATCATTTACAAGTTGAGAGAGGTTTCCGTGGAGCTAACACCTCATTGTACAATCACTCTTGATTCCCTACAACTCAAAGTAAATGATCATAAAGATGTTCGTTTAGAAGAACATCTTGATAAACTTCCACCGAATTCTCTCCTCAACTTTGACATTCACCGGAAGCAAATGAGTGACTCTGATATTTTCCAAGGGTTATGTGATTTTGGACGAATGCTGATTAAGAGCAAAGCGAAAGTGCGATTAGTTGTTCAAAACACGTCCAAGTCAGAAAACAAACTGGCCATTAGTTTTTTCAAAACTTTATCAGCCGAACAATACCCAAACATAGAATTCATTTGGACCGACAGAATTCATCGAGTGTGTTCAAGCAGTAAAGACTGTAAGCCCATAGAAGGATCATGGCTTGTAACAGGAGGACTGAGCGGAATAGGTTGGGCTTGTGCAACCTGGTTGGCAAAATTTGTGAACGTTAAGGAGATTCATCTAGTTTCCCGGAGACAATCACCAGACTTCCAAACCGCCGAACAAATAGAAACTCTGAAACAGCAAGGAACAAACATACTTTTTCACAGAGCTGATGTGAGCGACTTCAATCAAATGTTGGGAGTATTCCAAAAATTAAAAAGTCCCTTGAATGGGATCATACATTCAGCAGGGATCTTACGTGATTGTAGAATCGAGAGGCAGAATCGAAATCTATTTGAAGATGTTTATAAACCAAAAGTTAAAGGTTTCACTAATTTGGATGAGTTACTCACCAAGTTTAAGATGAAACCTTCTACCTTTCTGGTCATGTCTAGTTTCACAGCTGTTTGTGGAAATATCGGACAATCGAACTATGGTGTTGTTAATACAATTATGGAACAAAAAGTTAAAGAACGCCGGAAAAAAGGACACTGTGGAACAATAGTCATTTCATGGGGCAACTGGAGAGAAATAGGAATGGCTTCAGATCCTAAACTTGTTCAACATTTAGAAGGGATCGGTCTGCCTGGACTCAATACTGAGCAAGCTTTGAATTGTATACCACTAGCCATTGACTCAGGAGAAGAAAATATACTTGTTGCCGCAATTGATTTTGACAAACTGCTAAGCAAAAGGAAAGATATGCCCTCCGATCTTTTGCTATCACATCATAACTCTATACAAGCCATTTACGACATCCCTTATATCGGATTGAATATATTTTATGATGATGAAATATCTTTCGAAGAGCAAAAGAAACGAGTTGTTCAAGGCTCCGTGAGCCAAGAGAATGTTAACACTGGTAGATTTGTGGAGGAGGTGATGGCCAAGTCAATGAACGAATTCTACGAAAAACTAAATGAACTAACTTGTTCAAGGAAGGAGAGAATTCCGATGCATCGAATGGTGTGGTTGTTTCCTGGACAAGGCAGTCATTACGTAGGAATGTCTCGTGAATTTTCTGCTATTTTTCCAAAGTTCCGCGAACAGTTTTCAAACAATCTGCAAAAGGCTCAAAATTACTTCGACCAGGACCTAACAGAAGTTATCACAAGAAGCGAGATGTCACACTACTTGGAGCAAACTTCATATGGACAGCCCTTACTTGTTTGCTTTTGTCATGCTCTTTATGTTTTATGGGATTCCGTCGGTTTGCCATTACCAGACTTCCTTCTAGGACACAGTATTGGAGAACTTGTGGCAGGCGTCATTGCCGAAATGCTCACGTTAGAACAAGCCCTGATGATTGCTGTAAGCCGAGGCAAAGCAATGGAGAAATCCAAGAACAGAGGTGGATTATTAGCAGTTGATATCCCCAACGTATATGAGTTGATTTCTCGATACGACGTACATGTTTCATCTTATAATAGTAAGAATCAAACAGTGTTAGCTGGAGAGCTTGAGAAGCTGGAACAAATTTCAAATGAACTCAAATCAAAAGGTAGTAGAGCTACTTTAATAAACGACGCATATCCTTTTCATTCTCCATTAATTCATAACGATGACCTCGAAGAACTCAAACTGTTACTCGATTCTATAGAGTTTGGACACTCAGAAACTGGAATAATCAGTTGTATTACAGGCGAAAAATTGCATAAATTCAGTACAGCATACCTTATTAGTCATGTTACACAACCAGTCAATTTTTCAAAATGTATAGAAAAACTGAAAAATTGCAACGTCAACATCTGGTTGGAACTTGGTCCCGGTCAACTCTTATCCTCGTTGATACAAAAGACATTGATGTCAGAGAATGTGGCACATCAACATCTTGTATGTTCTACATGCTCCGGAAAATCCTGTGATATTGAAAACTTTGTCAAAACAGCCTTAGATCTAGAGAAAGCAGGAGTTTTTATTAGTTGGAACAACATTTTTCTCAACAATTCTGCAAATAACGAGGAAGAGCGATTGATAACATGGCCAATAGTAGAAACACACACAATCAGTAATGAAGAGGAGCAAATTCTCAAATGCCATATTGTGCGGGATGAAGTGATAATTCCCGCAGCATATCAACTAACAAAAGTATATGAATGGATTTCGAAACTAATATCAGGTCCGGAAACAATCGAACTGACAAATATAAAGCTCTTCTCGCCATGGAAACTAACGAGCGGAAAACACTTCAAAACAACGCTAACCTTCAGCAACCAAGTTATACTTGAGGTGCAAGGGCAAAGGATAACTACATGTCAAATTCAATATAAGGAGAAACGAAATCGATTGATTGACATAAATATTTGGAAAGAACAATGCAAAGAAGAACTAGATATAAAAAACTATTACAAACAGCAGGCAGCAAATGGTACGGAGTATGGACAGTACTTTCAACTTCTTTATGATATGAAAATAGGAGGAAACAAAATTATGGCAAAAGCGCACTTGAAGGTTAGTTAATGAATCAGGAATGATAGTTAGCATAGTCATGACGCAATGAATAATAAAAAAAAAGAGAGAAAAAAGAGATAAAGAAAAAGAAAAGATAAACAGAAGACGCAACCGCATTGTACGAAGGCAAAACGTAAAATGATTTTCGATCGTATTCCACGTACGCCAGCCTGTTCATTAGCATAAACCCCGTGCATCCCACGTGGCACAGCTAGTGAAGTGTATCAACTGAGAGAAGAATGAAAAAAATGAATAGAACGAAAGTATATGTTTGAAGATTATTTCATTAATTTCAGAGTACGGTACTGTGGCCCTTGATAGACTCGTCATTCCATTCCGTTTGTCCTTTGATGTTAACACGTCGCGCAGATCTCATATTCATCCCTGCTGCAATCAGTTCGATTGATATGATTCTCTCAAACTATAAATTGAATCAGAGCGAAATCTGGATACTGTCCGAAATTCTGGAGTATAATGAGAAGTTCATTCGTGTTAATTCGTGTGTCACGCTATGTCCTGATGGAACTAATGATTATGAAATCATATTTCAAGGAACCAATGAAATCAGTGTTATGGACAGCACTGGCGCCAACAATAATATTGTGACGAGCGCAACAACAAGTCAATACACCAATGATTGTTCATCAGTTCAAAGTGAATCCTGGCAAGCTGAAGAAAATGATGAGCTAACAGGAAGTATCGGAATAATCGGGTATGACTGCATGTTTTGCCATGATGCTTTTAATCCTGAAGCATTGTGGGATAATCTCATTAGCCATAAGTTTACCAATAATTACATATATAAAAATAGAACTTCTGAAACTTCGCCTACATCCGGTAGCCGCGTGGGTTTGATTGATGCAGCTGTACATGAATGGGAGCCTGAGTTTTTCGGCATCAGCCCACGTGAAGCTCCATACGTGGATGTTAGTCAGAGGCTTCTGCTCAAAATCGTCTCTCGCTGTCTAGAGCGTACAGGAATATCAGAGTTGCCTAAAAGAACAGCAGTACTTGTTGGCCTCAGTGGCTGTGATTTCGAGCAATTAGCCTTCGCAGAGACAATACGAGAAAATTCTGAAAAACCTAACGGTTTCTATACGACCGGTATTCATCGGAGCTGTGCTGCGGGACGCTTAGCTCATTTCCTTGGAACTGAAGGACCTGCTCTAACACTTGACACCGCTTGTAGTTCATCTATGTCAGGTATCTGGCTAGCGTATGAAATGCTGGCAAGTTGTCAATGTGACATGGCTATTATTGCCGCTGTCAATGTAATTCTCACCGACCACGTGACAAACTCACTTCAAAATGCGGGAATGTTGTCAGATGACGCAGATCCCAATTGCAAAGCTTTTGACGCTTCAGCGAACGGATACAAGCGTTCTGAAGGCGTAGCATGTATAATTCTCACAAAAGAATCATTTTTAGCCAACTCCACAATACCAAGTGATATCCCAATGCTGGCAAAAATTGCTTGTTGTAATCTTGGGCACAATGGAACAGCCAGTGCTCTCCATGTACCGAATGGTCGTTCACAGTTTCGTGTGATGTCTGTGGATGGTACTCGTGTTATTCACACAGAGCATGTTGAATGTCATGGTAGCGGAACAGCACTTGGAGACGTAATCGAGTGCCGAGCTATTGCCTCCGAGCTTCAAGGAGGCGACAATGTAACTATTTCGAGTATCAAATCGTATTTGGGTCATACGGAATCAGTATCAGGCCTCGCTAGCTTGATCACAGCTTTGATGCAAATTCAGAATGGCTATCGTCTACCACAGCCACATATAAGTTTGGTTAACAGACAATTAGACTCCAATCATCTGCTTGTTAACTTTGTTGGCCAAGAAGCAAATATTGAAAGAATCAGAGTCAACAACTTCGGCTTCAGCGGAACAATCGGCAGCTTCATTTTGGAAAAAAGCAATCGAGTTCGTCATTTTGATGATGAGAGTTTTCCTCAATATTATCAATTAGCTGTAATATCAGCAAAATCTATATCTTCATTGAAGTCATACTCGAAATCATTTTTCGATTTTTTGAAGACGACGAATATTCCCTTGGAACACATTTGTGCGAAGTTACAGAGAGGAAGGAATCATTACCGATATCGGAGATGTTTCCTGATGAATTTGAATTCCGAAATTCTCTGGGACTCTGAAGAGGATACCAAAACTGTCAACGACGCAGAAAAAGAAAACTGGGAAGGCTTGAGTAATCCAGAAACTATAGCATTCTGTTTCTCATTTTCTGTGCAGCTACATCTACGTAATGGTTCATTAACCATTCAAGCAGTAAACGATTTCTTATCCGAACTCGGCAGTGTTAAAATTGAAAAAGTGAATCCGATGTTATTCCACAAAGCCATTGGAAAGTCATATGTAAAAGGAAATAATATAAAATGGAAGAATTACTATAGACAAATTTTTGATTTCTCAACAATTGCTTTGCCAAGCTATGAATTCCATGAAAGGCCATTCTGGCCTTTCACCAAGGATTGTATCAGAAATTTGTTTTACAAGAGGAAACGAATAGGATTTTCAAGAAAATTAATTCTCAAAAATAACAAGAGGAAGGGAGCAACTGATAACCGAGATGTTCATGCGATATCATCTTCTTCTTTAGACTCTATTCCTATCATACGTATTGAAGAGATTCCGCGAGTCAAAAAGAGCAAGCTACTCTTCGAAATTCAAAATTCTTCCATTGAATCTGCTATGACTCTGATTGAGATATGGAAACTACTTGATATCACCCATGAGAATACCTTGTTCGTTATTGCTCCCTCTAATGGAACGAAGTATTCCGAATGGACAGGGATTCTAAGAAGCTTGGCAAGTGAGAAAGCTCATCCATTCATATTCGTGTCGTATCAGAAGTTGGAGGAAGTGAGAAACGAGCTCGCTAATCCTGATGTATACGAAACAATCTTTTATAAAAACAGTGAGCGTTTCGTTGAACGCTTGTGCGAGATTGAGGAAGATACTTACTCTTCTCCACATCATCCTAAAAGCTTGTTGTTATCAGGATCTGAGGGTGGACTTGGGAAAGAAGTTCAAAAATTCCTACAGCCCAAATCCGTAACAAAAATTTCAAGGCGTTTAGGAGACAGCGTCGCCACTTTCTCTAACTTCAAAGAGAGCTATGATATGATCTGTCATTGTGCTGGATTAGTGAAAAATGCACCTTTTCAAAAAATGAGAAAAGAGGACTTTCAAGAAATTTGGGAAGCGAAAGTTGCTGGTTTTATGAACTTAGAGAAAGTCAGCTCTTTGAATGATTGTCCAATCGTCGTATTCTCGTCTATCGCGTCTATTCTAGGATCGGCTGGACAAGCAAATTACTCATTTGTTAATGGACTGATGACATCTTTATCAGAAAAATCCAAATGCCCTACCAAAGTTCTACATCTTGGTCCTTGCTTAGATGTTGGAATGTTATCAGGTGATGAAATGATGAGGATACGTCAAGGAATACTTAGGAGAGGTTGGAACTTCATCGAATCGAATGACATCTTAGATAGAATGAATACAAAAGAAGAAGAAACCATCATTTTTGATGGAAACTTCAGTGAGATTGTCAAAAGACAGCCTCACCTAAACCGTCTACTCACTGGTTTTTATAAGAAAAACGATGTTTCCTCAGTAGAAAGCTCTCTGACACTTGTACAGATTCTACAGCAAGTGAGTGGCATAACCGATTTTGAAGGTGATTTTGACACTTCGTTTATGAAATTTGGTATCGACTCTCTAATGATGGAAGAAATTCGTGAGTTGATTCAGAAAAACTTCAGAATCACTTTGAAGTCATCGGAGCTCTATGAGAACTGCACTCTGAACAAAATGCAGAAACTGATGTCTACGAAAGCTTCTTCAGCTGAACACACTGAAGAAGTCATCACGAAAAAGGACCACACAGAAGCCGAAGAAGTTGCCATAGTTGGAGTAAGTGGCTCTTTCTCTGGTTCAGATGACATTGACGACTTTTGGATGAATTTGTTCAAAAGAGGAGATTGCTTATCCAGATCTGAAAGCTCTAAGACATCCTCCAACATTCAAGCTTCCGGTGTTCTACCTAACTTAGAATATTTTGATCATAAATTCTTCAATATGTCTGCTGAAGAAGCGTCTCTATATGATCCACAGCTGAGACATTTTCTTCAACATGCTTACAAGGCTTTAGACGGAGCAGGCTATGCGAAGGATCGACACACCCGAAACGTTGCTGTGTTCGCAAGTGCCGAACCTAATGAATATGGACGTGGTACAGAAGTAGCCGAAGGGTCTTTAATGGAACTATTCCATATGAATCAGAAAGACTTTACAGCGGTTCTTACATCCCACCTTTTGAACTTGACTGGACCTTCTCTTGGAGTATATTCGGCATGCTCGAGCTCTCTAACAGCCTTAGATATGGCGATTGATTCGCTGACATTGAAAAAAGTGGATTTGGCGTTGGTTGGCTCTGTCTCTCTTATTGTGAACAAGTCAAAGGGATATGTATATGAAGAAGGCAATGTTCTTTCCAAGACTGGATACTGTCGTCCGTTCGATGTAGAGTTAGCAGACGGAATAGTTCGAGGATCATCAGTTGGCTGCTTAGTACTCAAACGATTAACTGAAGCTCTAGAAGACGGTGACCATATCTGGGGTACTATCAAAAGCATAGCAGTCAACAATGATGGATATGAAAAAGCGAGCTTCATGGCTCCATCGTCGGTTGGTCAAACCAGATGTTTACAAAACGCTCTAGAGAAGCTGAATCCGAAGCTGTTGTCTCGGATATCTTACGTTGAATGTCACGGGACTGCTACTCGAGTTGGTGACGAAATAGAGCTTTCTGCTTTAGAGAAAACGTATGGAAATTTCAACCATTCCGTGCAGATCGGTTCTGTAAAGAGTAACATAGGCCATGGTTTCGCTGCCGCCGGAATAGCCTCTATCATCAAATGCTTGAAAATTTTGCAAACCAACCGAATACCTCCTCATTGCCATTTGAAAGAAGACCTCTTACTCGGCGATAAAAACCAGTTCTTACTATCGAAAACTGAAAATTCCTTCTCTAAAGGCGACCTGATCGGAGTAAGTTCGTTTGGCATCGGAGGAACAAATGGACATGTCATTCTTCAGAGCGTTCCTCCTCATTCACAACCTATTCCGTCTGTGAATGATAGAATTCATATTCTGCCCATTTCTGGGAGATCAGAATATTCTGTGAAGAGGTTATGTGAAAAACTAGTTGTCTATCTACAGAACAACATTGAACAAATAAGTTTGGAGTCGATGGCTTTTACCCTTCAAAACCGAAGAGAACATCACCCTTATCGGATGGCTGTGACAGCATGTTCGGTGCAAGAAGCCATAGAACAGTTTCGCCGTACTGACATCAAAATTCGAAAAGCGGTTGATCTTACTGAAGATAACATTGCTTTCTTTTTCTGTCCTCAAGGGGTTCTTTATCCAGGAATAGAGAAAAGTGAATCTCGAAACCTCCCAGCGTTCTCGAAAAGTTTGGAGACGCTATGTGAACAAGCCTCCGCTCTATGTTCTTCTGACTTCCAAGAAATTCTTAAGAATGACGAGAATAACGTCCTGAATGAAACCAAGTATGGTCAAATTGCAAATATGATTTTGAACCTTTCCATAATCAAACAACTGGACAGCTGGTCTATCAGAGGAAAAACTCTGTTGGGACACAGTATAGGAGAGTATGCTGCAGCATGCTGCTCAAGTGCCCTTGATGAAGTTGATTGTATGCATATATTGAAAGCTCGTGGAGAGTTATGCCAAAAAACTCCAACAGCCAAAATGCTAACCGTACGAAACTCTGAGAACGCTCTTCTACCAAAAGATGTGGAGGTCTCCGCCATCCTATCAGAGAGCTTGAGATGCTTAGTTGGAATGCCCGAAACTATCAAAGAACTTGAACTGACCTTTGAGGCAAATGAAGTTGATTTCAAAGAGTTGAAGACAGATAAAGGCTTCCATAGTTCTATGATGAATGAAATCAAAAAAGAGTTTGAGGAAGTTCTACTCACCTTTAAGAAAGGCTCAATCCCAGATAAGAGGTTCATATCAAGCATGGACGGAGAAGTAAAATCGAAATTGGATGTTCAATATTGGATCAATCATTTGAGAAATCCAGTCCGTCTTGATAAAAGTCTTCAGACAGTGTGCCAAGATCCTAAAATCAAAGTTCTCATAGAGATAGGACCTAGTGGAATACTTCAAGCTCTGGTAGAGGAAATACGTCCAGATATATCTGTTGTTCACACTGTTCAGTCAAAAAAACAATCTGAAAATCCGAAAGTGCGATCTCAGATGATTCAGTGCATGGCAGATTTGTGGTCCCTCGGATATCAACTTGACTTCACCCTATTTGGAAATCAATTTAAAAAAAGCTGTTATCTACCTACTTATGAGTTTGATCTGACCCATTGTTGGAAGGAGATACCAGATAAAGCTGAGCAGTTTCAGTTTTACAAAACGACCTTCGCTCCAATTAAGGCTGATGAAGATCGTACACTGAAAGAAAGGATGATAACTATCATAATAGAAGAAGAGACACAAATTGAAAAGCTAGAAGAGAGATTTAAGCAGAATTCAAAAATTCTGACTTCAAAAGAAGTTTTCAAAATGAATTCTCTAAGCTCTGATGTCATCATCTATTTGCCAGGCAATGAAGATCTATTAGAACCGTTTCATTTAGTCAAACATTTTTATGAAATAATCAAAGGTAAATATGAGTTCCTGATCATTTCCGATGAACGACATGCTCATCACAGCATATGCATTGGCCCTATACGAGAGAGTATCTTGTTTGGTCATTATACTACCAAATTTATAGTTAATCAAGAAAATCTTCAACTGTCGCATATTCTGGACAAGCTACCTGTTACAGAAGAGCATGTGCTGTTCATGACGTCAGCACATTCATATTCAATGGAGTTCAACGATAATACAGAAGAAAGTAAAGAATTGAAAGAAGAAGATATTGGAAGAAGAGTGTTAGTTCTTGGAGGCACTGGAACAATCGGTCAAAAGTATGTTGAAGAGTTACTAAACCATTCTTTCATTGAAAGAATAATCGTTTGTGGCCGACAACATATTGATTTCGACTCAGATAGAGTTGATTTTGCCGAGGTGGATGTATCAAACGAGAAATCAATCAATAACCTTATGAATAGAGTTTGGAAAGAAATTGATTGTATTGTGCATCTGGTTGGTCAAACTACATCTCCGAAACTTTTCAAAAGCAAGGATGAGATGAATGCAGTTCTCCAAACAAAGATTTTCTCAACCGATTGTATTCTGAAGTTCCTCAGAAACAAGAAGAAACGAATTAAGAAACTAATCTTAGCTTCATCATTAAGCTCTTCTTTAGTTATACAAGGCAATGATGATTACGTATCATCCAATGTATACCTTAACTACTTGTCCATATATGGATGTAACGATGTAGTCAAAAGTATTTCCGCCATACAATTGCCTTTCATAAGAAGCTCTAGAATGCATTCCACTTATGATGGGCCTTTCAAGAAATACTTCAATCATGCAGTGATAAGTTTGCAAGCTTTACCACAAGTTATCAGACATTCCTTAACATCGGAGTCCTGCACAGCTTACTCACCCATGAATCCGAACAAACTGAGGAGATTATTGTTGGAAAAGCAAACAAGTAGAGTACCTTTACCTGAGCCATCTCATAATGAAGAAGATACAGTCAAACGTATCTGGCAAAGCATTTTGTCTGTCGATGATATCAAAGGCAGTTCAAACTTTTTTGAACTTGGAGGGAACTCTTTAAGCGCAATGCAACTTATTTGGAAAATCAATCAGAGCCTGAACATTAATGTTTCTAGTAGAAAATTGTTTGAGAGCCCTACTTTTGGAAGGTTCGTTGATGAAATAAGAGGAAGCCAGAAGAAAACATTGAATTATCCAAGCTTGGATCTGGTCCACTACGAAGTCCCATTACTGCCTTCTCAAGAACACATGTATTTCCTACACGAAATGAGTCAGAAAACGGAATACAACCTCATATTCGGCGTGAATTTCAAATCTTCAGATAGAGTTAACATCAAAACTCTCCGCTATTCCATAAATAGCTTGATTGCTTGCCAACGTAGTTACAGGACAGTGTTTCACAGATCTGGAACATCAATCTCACAAAGCAGCTTATCTCTTACAGAGTCCTATCAGGATTTACGAAAGAGGAGACTTTCTTCCACAGAACAATCAGATTTCATCAAAAATGAAAAAAACTTCAAATTCTCTCTATCTGCTTTAGAACCTGCACTTCACATATCCTTCATACTATGTGATAATCAACTGAAAGTATTGTTCAATCAAGCTCATATACTTACGGATGGATGGTCGATGACTGTATTGGCTGATAATCTGCAGAAGTTTTATAAAAATTATCAAAACGGTCAAGAAGTTTCTCAACCACGATACACTTTAGCTCAATATGCTTTGGAACATCAAAACGTACTCAAGCCTCCTGATGACAACTATCAGAGTTGGATAGAAGAATTACAAAAAACAGAACCTGCTCGATTCCCGACCAACATGGTTGTTCCGAAATGTGAAACAAATCAATTCTGTAGAACCAGGAGAAAAATTCCTGAAAAAATTTGGAACGAAGTGCGGAGCTTAGCTCGGAAGTATCAGACAACAGAGTTTGTAGTTGTCCTAACATCTTATCTTTTGGCTCTTCGTAGATACAAAGCAGACTTCCTCGATGATCATATCATGATAGGATGTCCGATATCCGGAAGAAATCAAAGAAATGAGTCTTTCATAGGATATTTCCTGAATAACATGATTATAAATGTAGAAATGCCTTACGTGGGTATAGAGCAAGCTATCAAACTAGTAGAGGACTCTTTATCGAAGTCGAAGATGTTCGAAGATGTTCCTTATCACCGTCTCATGTCAGATATTCGTCAGAAGAAGAACAAACTACAGAACTTATTCCACCTATACTTCAACTTCAGACATTCTTTGGAATATCCAAAAATGGATATTGGAGGTATCTCTCCAGAAGTTGAACAGATCTCCCTAAACTCCATATTCGATTTATCAACCACAATCGATGAGAAACCCAGTGGGCCTGAAATCTTGCTCGAGTATAATGCCAGCAAGTATTCTTCTGAAGAAGTTGATATGTTCATAAACGATATCCTTAAGCACTTTGCAATACACCCACCCAATACAGACATACCGCTTATGGTTCCTACTGACGAGCCTCAAACTTCTATCAGTGAAGCTCTCATCCAGCAACTGGCCAATACTACTTTCAAGACCAGCAAAGGTAATATCGATTTATTATCGATTCATGATCTTTCTCTTGAAATTTCCAAGCACTTCTTACTGAAAATGGGTAGATCTATACGTTCAGATGATCTGATTGCCATTAATTTTGATAGGAATGAGAGCGTTGAATACATTCTAGCTGTTCTGTTATCTGGCGCAGGTTATGTCCCCATCGATACCTCTTGGCCTTTGGAACGTCAGGCGCAAATTCTAGAAAACATTCATTGCGACTTGATAGTTGAGAGAAAGAGCAAGGAACACTCAAAAAAATACACGAAGAAAACAGTCTTTAACAGAAATCATTCGCGTGACGTCACATATGTGATTCATACAAGTGGTTCTACTGCCAACCCAAAAGGTGTTGTGGTAGAACATCGTAATGTCATGTCATTTGTGACGTCAGCGATTCGCCAAATATTTATAAATCCTTCCTCAATTGTTTTGAACTCAGTCAATACCGTATTTGATGTGAGTGTTTCAAATATTTTTACGACACTGTTTGCCTCTTCAACATTGGCATTCCAAGAAAGTCCATTGAGCTTTATTGATGATCTTCGGAAGTTCGATTGTTCATATTGCTTTCTGCCATCGGCTGTTTTTAACCAAATTCCATCTAATCAGTTGGAACACTTGAGAAGTCTTGATAAACTGGCGATAGGAGGAGAGAGTATCAACGAACATAAACTTCACCAAGTTCTACGTTTGAACGTTGATGTTCTACAGATTTATGGTCCGACTGAGACAACTGTTTGGTCTTTGACCAATAGGTGTAAACTCGGAATGAACAGCGGAATTCAGATAGGAAAGCCGAATAGCAATGAAGTTTGTCGAATTTCTTCTGATAGATCATTGTGTGGCGAACTCATAATAAATGGTCCTAAGGTTGCTCGTGGCTATCTGTTGAGTGGAAACTGTTTCAAATCCTTTAATGGTGAGTATTCGACATCTGATTTGGTCTTCAAATGGAAGGATGTTTATTATTTCTACGGAAGATTGGATCATCAAATTAAGATTCGTGGTCAATTAGTGAACCTGCATCATATAGAAGAAGCCTTGATGAGTATTGCCAATCTGGAACTCGTTCTCGTCACCTCAATAAATGACCAACTGATAGCCTTTGTATCAAAGAACGAGAGTACGATGAGAGAAAAACTCTCATTACTTCTGCCAACATACATGGTTCCAAGCCATTTCATTCAAGTTTCATCATTGAACCTTACGACAAGTGGCAAAGTTGATCGTAAAAAGCTGTTGGAAACATTTGAGAGTTACAAGAGAAACAAGGAAACAACTTCTGAAAAGGGTGAACTTCTCACAAGCTGGATAGAAGTTGTTGTGAAAGATATTTTCCAAAAATTAACCAAAACTCAGGTAGTTGAGGAAGATGATGACTTCTTCACTATTGGTGGTCATTCCTTGCTTCTTATGGAAATGCAGACAATGATCGAAGAGAGGTTCCTCATAAAGATAGACATTTGGCGCATCTATGAAGCCCTAACAATCAAGAAGTTGTCCAAGCTTATAGCTTCAGTTCAGTATAACACATGTGAAGAAGGTACAACCGTACCTATAACAACCATTCGTGAAACCTCTAAAGATTGTTTGAATATATACTTTATTCATGCAGTTGGAGGATCAATCTTACCATATTATGCTTTTCTAAGCATCCTTCCAACTCATAGGTTCAACTTGTATGCTATTGAGTACCAATTGGAATACACAGCCAAGACATTGAAGGAGTTAGCAGCACTGTATGCTTTATCAGTCAGTTCTCTCATGGTACTAGGTAACTACATCCGTTCTATTCAGATTGCCAAACACACCAAAGATAAGATTCCGTACTTGATTGGGCATTCCCTTGGAGGGATCATATGCAGAGAAATGCAATGTGATATAGAGTTATACACGGATTATAAAGTAATGAGAACATACCCTGACTTACAGTTCATGAGAATATTTCAGATTTCAAAGATAGTCATGTTGGATTCATGGGCAATCAATCAACAAAGACTTTCAGTTGAGAAAGTGAAAGCATTTGCAGAGGTTCAACAGACTCTTGAATCTGTTAAGTACATCTACCGTTACAGAAAGTCTTCATGAATTTGCCGGATTGTGAGATTAGAGTACAGAAAGCAGTCGCGTTGGCTGGAATGCTCAAGAACCACAAGAACACCTCATCATACACGGATGTATCTTTGTTGATTTCATACTTGAAAATCTAACTTTTCATTTAGATTCATCTATTCAAAGCTGAGAAACTGGGTGATGCATCCTTCAGACTTGCCGTCAGGTAATTATCGTGCAAACTATACACAACTTATCTGCAACATATTAGGAGTGAGCTGGATGAGTTAGGCGCTCTCTCGATGATAGCCAACGGTATGGAAAAGTACTGCTTAGGACAGTTTCATTCATACTTGGTAATGAAGTGTTGATGTCATCATTTACTCATTATACTTTGTAGTTGCCTGGTGATCATGAAAGCTGTATGAAGTTGCACAACTTGAAACATCGTAAGCAAGAAATACAAGAAATCTTTAAAGATTTACCTGCATGGAAGTGATTCAATCACATCAAGGTCTTCTTCTTTCCCTTTCAAAAACATTAGTTTTTTTATCTTTTTTCCTCAAATTGAATCTTATGCTTCGTTCATATCATCTGAACTGGTTCGAGACGTTCAGGTTCTTTGTCTTCATTTGCTTTTTGAACTTTCATTATGTTTCTTTTTTTCTTATAAGCTTGTCTATTGACTATAACAGCTTTACCTAACAATTATAATAAATAAATGAATTGAAATTAGTTTCTATTTTATTTGAGAAAAAAAAAGAGCGCGAAAGAGGGAGGGCAATGGGTGAGCTGTCTGCGTGAGGGTGAGAGAGAAAGAAGAGTAGTTAGTAGACAACAGTTCAACCGTTCCATGCGTACGCTCACGTGTGAAATGAACATTAACATTTAATTTTCTCGTTTTCACGCGATTCAGTCTGATGACGTCATAATTAGCATAAGATGTGAGAGATAGCTGTAAAGAAAGTTTCAATATGTAATAGTATATGAGAAAATTCGTAGATAATAATCTTCTTTTTCTTAATACTCTCACTCTCTAGATAGATCAAGTCCATGTCTGTCGTTTGCAGTGTGAATCTCCTCTACCTTAATGTTTTAAATCAATTTTTTTCTCTATTGAATTATCAAATGAGAGTGGAAGATGCTGTGTGTATGTTCAAAAGACCAAAAAAGGGTTCTTCCTTTAATAATTTTCTATTCAATTAAATGTTTCTTCAATACTTTGCAATGAGATGAAAAAGGACAAGAATTGAGGCCAACACAATAGTCACTGCACGTACGAACTGGTCTTCCAAATTACTTGTCAATCCTTTTATTCCTATATACCCTATAAGGGGCTAGGTTGCTCAACTTTTTCTTACCTTTACCTATTTTATTATTATTATATTATACTAAATGGGTGTCTCGTCTATTATATTCTCATTTATATATTATTATAACTTAACTATTTAGAATATATATTATTATATCTGTAATATGTGAATGGGTCGTCTTTCCATTATCTGCCTTATCATTGTCATATTCAGTCGTGTCCAGACGCATTCATCATCCAATAGAGGCTTCTCACATCAACGTCGTCCGAAACAGCATTCAAATGATTTTGATGAAATTGTTAGACAAAAATCATTTGGTAATAACATAGCACAGGTGTCAACTATACTATTCATCTGATAAATCATTATGTAACCCTTCTCCATTGTAGTGTCCATGCGTTGTTCATCCTCAAAGCCGTCAATGTATATCTTATGATTCTCGCTACTTGGCTACTTCTGTTGAAGAAGCTATTCTAGCTTTTATCGATTTATCAAATATCGATTATTATGAAAATTCATTAGTTGTAAGAGATACTATGACTTGCTCTTCTTATACAAATTTCTTAGACCAAACGCACATTTGATTGTTCAACACCTTCTTGTCTACAATGTTTTTCCATTCTATTTCACAGATTAGTTGAAATAGGATTGATCTCGTCAGATTACAGGTTTTCCATTCCATTTCTCTCTTAACCTTTCTTCATTTCTTGAGGACGAAAGTTCAAATTTTGCCTGTTGCTTCTATTAATCTCCAACAATGCCCACGTTTTCGCTTTTTGAATCAGAAATTTGTGAGTTTCATCTTCTCTTACTCTGTTCAGTGTATTCTCTTAGATACCATCTCCTCCTGTAAATGTTCCTTCTTATGTTCGACAAATGGTTCAAGCTGGACAAGCTTTTGCTTCTTCAGCTTCGTCTTCCGCTTTTTCTCAGAATAGAAACAATCAACAAAGTAGTTCCAGTGGTAGTGCAGGAACAATTGCTAGCGTATCGGGTATTCCTGCTCAAAGAGTTTTCCCGCACAGACCAGGAGAACATGATGATTCTGGAAGTAATTGAAGCATTATGAATGATAGAAATTTTATAATCGTTGCAGATAATCATCGCAATCATCCCAAAAATCCTAATTCTGCGTTTAACGCCGCATCTGGAGGAGCAGCAGCGATTGGTGCTGGTGTCGGAAGCTCTGCGGGTTTCATTCAACCTGGGGTTGTTCCTCCTCCTCCTCCTCCAATCCCGACGCTACCACCTCAAGCTCATCCAGGGCCATGGAATCCAATACCACAGCCCCATCCAGAACCATGGAGTCCCAATCCGCACCCACAACCACAGCCATGGAATCCAAATCCACAACCTCAACCGCAGCCATGGAATCCAAATCCGCAACCTCAACCGCAGCCATGGAATCCTAATCCGCAACCTCAACCTCAACCCCAGCCGCAGCCGCAGCCGTGGAACCCAAATCCACAGTATCCGGATTATCCAGGTTGGAATGGTCAATGGGTAAGAAGAGACATGCCTATTAATGAAACTGTATTCGAATAGAACAATCAACAACAATCAGCTGTCTCGTCTAGTGTTGGTTCTAGTTTAGGTTAGTTGAGGGATGAACTTTTGATCTATACAAATGTTTCAGGCGCCGGATTATTCTCTCCTATTCACAACCTTCTCGGGAGCCTCTTCGGCGGTGGAGGAGGTCTAGGAAATGATCATAAAATTATAATTGGTAAACAGCGTTAAATTAATCAGATGACATTGAAATGTGAAGTTAAAGGACGCAAACGAAAAAAGAGGGAAACTGAAGAATTGGTTGGCAAGAGGTTCACCATAGGATGCATTAACCGCGGCGAAACAGAACAGGACGGAGACTTGTTATCATTATGTGGTACTTAAAGAAAACACAAGAGCGTATAATAATGATTTATAAAGGAAACTGTTGGACGTGGCGTCAACTACCTCCCGACTACTTTCCCCGCATAGTCAATGAGCTTAGTTGTAAGGAGGACGATTACTGTCTCTCAGGTAAATATATAAATCAAAATAATATGAATAAAAAAAAATGATTAAAGGATGGGGACAGTGTAAACAACAATATCGAAATATTGATGTTCTCAAAAATGTTGCTGGTCGTTGGATACCAACCGTTATAACAACATCATCATGCTGTGATTGTAAAATTTCTTCAGGAACTGAAATACATGCATTAATAACCGGTGATAAATCATCAAAATCTTAAAACAAAGCTTATCAATAACATATAGTAACAGTTTGTCTTTCAACGATAAATATTATTAGTTCTATCTCTTCAATAGTCGTCATCACATCAAGCACCATGATCATTCATGTATACAGCTAACTCCACTGATAGTTCTACTTCCTACTTTCCAATTACCATCCTTGTTACAAGAAATTTCTGATGCCAGTCCTCCACCTCGCACTGCTCGATACATTGGTCCAACAGGATAAAACTAAAATTCAAAATCATCTTATTAACATATTTGCCGCCATTATCATTGGCGCGTCTTTTTTGTTCATTTTCTGCAATTTGCTCTCGCGAACGGTTGAACAAGAAATTAGGAAGAAGAAAGAAATACAGGTAGTAAGTCTTCTATTATATTTTAATTTCTTTACATACTTCCTTTACCGTTCGTTTATGTTTTCACATACCTGCATGTAGTTATCTGGCCACTTTCCCAAGTATAGTGGAACATTGCAATAGACTAAGGTTTGCGCACATCCAACAGCAGAGAATGTCCGTTCACTAGTAGAAGTTGATATTTGAATTCTGATTTCATTTTCTTACCCTATATATGGCTCGTAGAATTCTGCAGTTTCGTTATTATTTCCGAAAATTTTCAGCAAGTTAGGCAATTCGCAGGTGTGACAAAGATTGATTTCTTCTGAAAATTTTCAGATATATGTCTGATCAAGAAATTTTCAGATAATTATCATCTTCGGCAAGCCCGAAATGGATTATCACTTCTAATATTCTGACACATCCATCATTGTCTTGCGTGATTGTTGCATATGCATGAATCCATACGAAGAGCAACTTAGTGAAGAATACGAATATACCTTACCCGGAACTTTTGGAGTAACGATAGTTTCTATGGATCTTGATATTGGCCTTTCTACTGTCTCGCTCTCGATCTTTGTAGTCTCTTTGTTTCCAGCACCATTTTCTTCAGTTTTCTCATTTTTTGTTCCGGCTTCTTCGCTTCCTTCTTCTGGAGTTTTCTCATCTGTGGATTTGTCCTCAACTTCCTTTTCTCCAGCTCTTTCGGGTTCAACTTCGGTTTTTTCAGCTCCATTTCCTCTGGCTTCAGTCCGAATAGCATTGATCTCTTCTTTAACATTTTTCTCAGCCTCTTTTGCTCCAGTTTCTTCAGCTCTGTTTTCATCTGATTCATCCTCTTCAATTTTGTTAGCGTTTTCTTCTCCTGATTCGTTCGCTCCAGCTTCGTTCTCCTCCACTTCTGTTGCATTCTCTTCAGTTTCTTCTTTGACGGATTCTTTCTCTTCTGCTTCGAAATCTTCGGGAAGTAGTTTTTCCGATGTATCACCCCCATTTGGCAAGGTTGGTTCGATGATGACGAATGATGATGATGAAATGGTCTTCTCTTCCTTTGTTTTTGCCGTTATTGATGAAGCCTCAGGAGGTGATACAGTTATTTGTCGAGGCTTAGTCTTACTTGAAGCAGCAGATGATGTTTTGACTGTATTTTTAGCCTTTAACTTCCTTCCATTGTTATTTCGTGCTGGGACAGCTGTCCGAGTTCTTGTTGCGAAAGAGTTAGTTCTAACTCTTGTATCAGTTAATAACTCTTCATCATCTATAACTTCGTCTGATACATCAACAACAATGTTGTGTTTGGTCTTTCGAACATGAGAACTTGGCAACATTCGAGCTGTAACAAATACTGATAATCGCCTATTTATGAAATAATTGATACCATTCTGATTGATAACATTCGAATCAGCTGAGGTTGTGGGTTGCTGTATCACTGCATCTAAAGATATGATGATAAGAGCAAATGTTGCGAAACGGGAGAATACCTGCGCTCCTTTGAGCTGTTTGCATACAACCAAAACACAAAGGAACAAAATATAACAAATTAATTATTTTTAGTATCATCATATCACGATAGTATGGGTACACAATACAAATAGTTTCACCAAACGGCGATTATTCAAATAAACACTGGAAGCTCATCGATACCACTATGAGGCCTGTCAATTCCAGTTACGAATCCACCCATACAGATTTCGCCTTGTTTCAGTCCAACTTTAGAGTTCATCAACATGATTTCTCTGATAGACTTGGACAACCAGTGTCCTCTAGAAGCCAATTTCTCAAATTCTTATCACAACTTTGTGAAATTGCGATGTTTGGGTGTTCCTTACTATGAAATAGCTAATACACTTCAATTATCTTCTTTGAAATCAGTCGTTGTGATACATAGATCTCAAAAATGTTCGCAGTCAGCAGGATTCGAACCTACGCGGGCAGAGCCCAATTGATTTCTAGTCAATCTCCTTAACCACTCGGACATGACTGCACATTTCATTGCTGACCCATTGCCAGTCAAGAATTTCACTGCCTAACTCGCATTCCGAGAATAAATGATAATAATCCTCTTAATCAGAGATGTCGGTAAACTCGATGATACGTATTTCAACACGATTTTGACGAAAATATCTTCTTTCAACACGAAATTGACATAAGAATTGACATTTGCATCGGCTATTAGAAAACAATCAAGAAACTATTGCTTGTCATCGTTCATTAATGGAAAATCCATCATTGCTATATTAGGTTCTTGATCATCGGAATCGTTTTAAGAATTTCAAAACATTTACAAACATATCAATTGAAAGCTGAACAGCCCCCCATATATGTACATGACTAGAATCATAGGGCAAACCAAAACTAATGGCTGCACTTCTCGGTCTCTTGAACAATATACAGTGGACATCCTCCCTGTAATAATCGATTATTTTTGAAACGATTATCTATCTTTACGAGTACCTTGTAAACATCGGCCATTCGAGAATTTTCCAATATGACCAAATGTCTTTGAGGATGGTCTGCACTGGCTGGTTGCCATTCTACCTCGTCTGTACATCCGTGTTCGCCGTTGGGATTGCTAAATTTACTTTTGAGTTTGAATATTTTTTCTTGTTTTACCCAAATTTAACAAAGTTCGTCACTCTGTCCGTCATAGTGGACAGAACAGCTTTGTCAGTTTCGTCGAAGGTGAAATTTCCAAAGATACGTATATCAAATATATAAGGAAGCTCAGCACAATGAGTAGACGCTGAAATTGCAATATTTCTCCGATTGGGGAAAGGGTGTAAATACCTTTGAATGGTAAACCGAGGGCAGCATACATGTCCGGGTTGTAATACTCAAAAGAGTACATGAAAACGTTTGGAGATTTTTTAAGCCAATCAAGCACTGCTCTTTGTAAACCAGAAGTCATGAAGTTTCCGCTATCAACCTATATGGGGCTGCTGTTGTTTCAGTGGTCAAAGGAATACTGAATACCTCGACAATCATCTCGACAATCTTATCCATAGATTTGTGGTTATCCATAAGCATTTTAATGAATTCTCGGCGTTTAGCTTTAGTTTGTGTGTGGAATACGTTCTCAGGGAAGGATTGAGCGATTTTACTCAGTAGAACGCTGATTGAGAATGGTTGATCAGTACCCATGATGGCTATAATAGGTATTTGTAAATATTGGTGAACTATGTCTTGCATACATTCAGAATGAGCGCATCCCATTATTATATTCTTAGCTGGTGCTTCATGTAGGAGCTCATGGAACTTGAATAGTTTTAAAGTTTCAATGTGATTCTGGTTAAGTAACAAACTGGACGAGGGAAGAAGTCGCCATCAAAACGCGGTGCTATATATAGCTGCTGTGTAGCTTGGTCCAACTCGATACCGAGAGCGAACTTCTCTGCCGGTATTGTGCGGAGCTTCTCTAAGAACTGTAAAGAGATGCTCAACAGTGTCAGCTGTTAATGGATAACCTCTTCAGAGTCTTCATCACCCTCTATGCCCACACTTTCACCGAATGTACGACATTTTTCTATTCCATTCGAGGTATGGAACCAGTTACAGAATCTGTTCGTGAAACCGGCCATGCACAGCATCTGATGGAACAAATCTAAAGTTCGTGAACTCAGATGATATTCTTATCAGCTCTATAAAAAAAAAACTTCCTACCTCTGGTATGAGGAGAAATAGCAAGCAACTGAGTCATAGCTGAACCAGCTGACTGCCCTGATACGGTAATGCGATCTTTGTTTCCCCGAAAACGGCTGAGGTTATCCTAATCATGCAATTCAGAAAGATGAATCCACAAAAAAAGTTCTCACTCTTGTCCATTCCAATGCCAATTTACAGTCCCATAGAGCGTTATTTCCAGGGCAGTGCTCATCACCAGTAGTGAAGAATCCGAGCAACCCAACACGATATTCAATGGTCACCACAACCACTCCTTTACTTACCTTAAACAATTCCGGTACTAAAATTATTTACATCCATCGAACCAAGTTTTCGCAGATTCCTTTGTCTCCGTACTTGAACGTACTCTCAGTTGCAAATCCTCCTCCATGAACAAAGAAGTAAACAGGGAAACCCTCAGGATCTGTAGGTTCCCAGTCAGGACTAAACACATTGAGAGTCAGGCAGTCTTCAGAGATTGGAGGCGCCTTTAACACACGATTTGAGATCAGTTCAGAAGAAGAGAACTACATTTGGCTTCTTAGAAGAAAGCTTCTGTATACTCTGGTTTCCAAAATTGGTGCAATCCTTAACTTCAGTCCATGGTTCAACAGGCTCAGGTTTCTAATATTGGAAATTGAACATTGATTACTTATTCAGTAGCAAAGACCTTAAACCGCAATGACCCTACAGGAGGTTTAGCATATGGAATGCCTTTGAACGCATTAGCCTATCATAGTTAACGAGTTGTGATTATATATACGTTTATACTTCGATTTGTACCTTTCTTTCACCAGCAGGAAGTTTTTCTCCAGAAATCGGACCGGACAAAGTGTCAACTCGCACACTCTCACAAGTAGAACCCATAATAGGGGGAGCACACAGGAGAATGATAAAAATTCGGTAGAATGACGAGTAAGAAGGAATCGTCTGTATTTATTCAGAAGAAATTGTATATGATGCCTAACGATAAAACACTTGATAAGAGTTTTCAATAACATACGAAAGTAAAAAGAGGGTTTTGCTGTAGTCAGCGTGATCAAACGATAAACTTCAAATTCAAAAAGAGCTTACGGTCCCGTTCAGCAACACATAGTCAAGACATTCAATGAAAAAAGGAAGGTATTCAATAAAAATTATGTTAATAGATGAGCATGCCAGGCTTATTATAGGAAATCTTACGAATTGTACAGCGCGAATATGAATATGGCTATGTTTGACGAAAAATAACAAAGTGCAACGATGTCCTTTGAAAGAATCGTGAAAGATACGGGGTCGGGCAGATTGCCAATGTCTTCAGTTCATCGCAGAGGGCAACTTACGTGAACTTCATTAAGGAATGAGACAGTCGGCAGGGAATCGTCCTGCCGACATGCCAGTATATGAGAATGTAGAGGGCGGTTTGGACTTAAACAAATAAATAAGTCTATTACACACAAAAAAGCTCGCCTACCTTCGTAGCACAGTATTTCTTAATGATATTCCAGTACTTATAGCGATAAGACTTCTGCATTGGGAGACTGAATGAACCTTCACGAAAAAAAAGGTTAAACAACTGATCAAACTTCAAGAGTACACTCACGTTTACTGAAAACATTAAGCTCTTTCTCAATCTTGACTCGTCGTTCCACTGATGGAAGCGTTTGAGCGTGCTTCAAAACATTTCTTCGAAATTCGCTAAAGATCTCTTCTCCGTAGTTCTCCAAATGATGTCTATCCACGAGAGCTCGAGCACGAGTAAACCTGCTGTTATTCATAGCGCACTCTCTTGCGATTTTAGTAAAACTAAAGAAATCAGACTACATACGAAAAGGAGCACAAATGAATTACTATTCTGTTTCAGACTCATCATTGGCAAATCGTTTTCCAAAGTCTTCGAAAGCGTCATTAGTATCTACATCACCGAATTTGTCCACGATGCCTTTGAGATCATCCTAAACGAAGAAAAACCAGTTAGGCGTGGAAAAGGCAACATTACAGTTCCATATAATATGTCGTAAGCATCTAAGAGTGTTCTCGAAGGAAAGTCTTTGCCGTACTTCTCAAAGAAATCATCATCAAAACCGCAATTGTATAAGGTTGGAAGTTGCTGAAATCAAAGGAATAGAAACCTTTAGGGAGAAAAAAAACAGACGAAGTGTGTCCTATTCTTAAGAGGGTCGTCTGATGCGAAACAGGGAATTATCCGATATTCACCACCATGTTTTCTCCAGGCAGTCTCAAACAGGCCAGAGAATTCCGTTTTCAACTGAATTTCTTCAGAATATCCTATAATCACTTTTTCATAATAGCAAGCTCCAATCAACCGCATGTAAGGGACGCCACCGGATAAATAACTGAAAGAGAGGTGAGAGACGTATCAGAGATTGGGAAGTTACATTGAGGTAAATAAGCAATAGTGATAATCCTCAGACCAATCATCACATTCTACTAATGTTATAATATTATCGAAATTCCTAAGAGTAGACTTCATATAGCACATACAATGATCTGTAAGAGGACAAGCATGATAGCCAATTACATAATAAAGACTAACCAAAGTCGTAGCCATCATTATAACTCAAAAACCTTTCCACTAAAACACCTGCCACCGTAGCCTCGGCATCATGAGGACAATATTGTACAAAAATCTCTAAGGCTTCCTCGAAAATCAAGCAAGACCCGTCTGAATTTGCTATGGAAAACAGAAAAACAGTGATTCTTACGTCTACTCCTGAGTACAGCTATACCAGGCTCATCTTCAACTACAAAACAAACATTTGAAAATGAACAAAGAAAGGAACTTACTTCCATCATCTAATTGGGGTATAAACTTCTTGGCTGAATCTAGGGTATGAATATCTATATGAATACCCGGCTCCCTTTTAAAATCCTCAAGACCGTTGACTGTCTCTCTTGTAATCGAATCTTTGTGCTCTTCCAAGAATAATTCTTCAATTCATGCACATCGTAATTAAGTACAAAAAAAGCCTAACCGAAAGCTGTAGGATTAGCCGGATCATTGGATAATGGTAGACCAAATGGCCTAGAGGGTGCCGTCGTCGTTATAACCTTTCGTACATCTACTCATGGAACAGAAGGTTACAAACAATGAAAGCTCAGATTTACCTGATTTCCGTTCCTTCTTTTTCGTTTTCTTCTTTGACATATTAGTTGCCTATTGTTGTTTTCCTAAATGGCAAGTATGACAAGAGATGATGTGTTTTGTAAAAACGAAAGACGAAGAAGGAGATAGCATTATTAGAAGAAGAAGTTCATTGTGTGTTTATGCCATGAAATGGAGTAGACCGTTGGCTAAGACCAACTCAAATATGTAAGATCGTTAATCCAGAAATAAAACAACTTTTCATTGTTTCGCTAACTTCCATAGCATATACAAGATAAGTTATGAAGGATGAAGCGTGCTTACCAAAATGGAAACAATTAGACTGAACAGTTGATTCAGAAACACAAACACATGCGGATTTAGAGGATTATAAGTGAATGTTAATCCTGAAGGAACGAATTCTTTAATTTATCTCAATTTTCCCCGTCTACAATCGATATTTCAAGAAGTTTGAAGAATGTGAGAGTAGGTTTATGTCCAATTTATGCTAATTAGGTTGGACCAAATAAGGAATCTCAATGAAAAGCGTGAATATTGCATAAATTGTCTATTAGGGTAAAGGTAGATTCAAGTTTATAAGATAAGATAAGTTTTTGGGCGCGAAAAGAAATATGAGGCAGTTGAAGGAAGATGAGTGGACTCAAAAAGGACTAAAACAATTCCAATCAATAATTCAACCGAATTAATCACTTTATTTAGACGCTATTGTTGAGAGACATAGACTTCACCCATGAAATTATTAAATTGCACGGGAAAGAGAGTCCAAGAAAACAGCTGGAAATTGAATAGTTTTTGTGTACAACCTAAGTCTTAGAATTGGGGCAATACGTACGAATTATGGTTGTAATTGTCATCCTTCCGAGCATGAACGACAGGACATTTAATGAATCATTCTGGCCAGAAAGGCAGATGTTACTTATAGCAATCGTCCTCTCAACATGGAGCCAGATATTGATTCGGTCGCGATTGGGGTAAGTGCTTAGCTCACATCAAAAAAGAAATATTCTCCTTTTTCTCATTTTCTGTCATATTCATCCTTTCGGACAGCCATAGAGAGTTCATGAATGGCGAGACGTTTTATTCTTCTGCCGGCTCCATGGCACAAATTAGAGCGTATCGATTCCTGCTCAATCAGCTGGCACTTCATCACCTAATCTTACTCACTGCTTTACTCTGTATGAATACAATGATATGTTCGAGTGTTTTTGAGAGAAATGAGATGATTGCCAAAGGTCACAACAGCTCAAGAAGAAAGAAGATGGAATAATCGATCTGCGTTCGAACTTAGATGCTAACAAGCAAGTGTTAGTGCTTTATTTGTTAAAACCAAACAGTTCTTTATGAAAGCGTTTAGAGAGAATTAAATCCAGAAGTATCTACGCCAAATCAAAACTACGCTTTGAAATTAATGAGGAACTTTCTTTTTTCTAATCTTCCTCTCATTGAAGACCTTTCCAACTTTATATTTTGAAGGCGCTGTCACGATAACCAAAGTGCAAATGAATCGAAAGTGTTCCACTGTTTGAAAAATATTGATTAGAATGAAAGCAGTGAGGCTTCCCCCACTATATATCATTGAAAATAATTAACAGAACTCAAATTTATGTGAAATAAAAGATTTTAAATATAAAGTTTTAGTTAGATGACATAAAAATTCGAACAAGCATAAGGAATACGCACAAATAGCGCTTTTTGAGTGCTCTTGTACATTCCACGTGCAGGACGCATGCTAATTTTGCGCCCGAACACAAACCAACTTCTATTGGATGTTACTTTTTATGAAATGGGCGCACAGTGCGGTTGCATTCTCTTTGTTTCTGAAAAATCAAATCGTTTTCCTTCATTTCCATGTCCTTGCGTCAGTTTTCTCTTAAATAAACAAAAACCGTGAGTATAATGAGATACTCTAGACAATCAAAGGGTTCAGCATATCACAAAGTTTTCAGTTTCGTTTGAAAAGTGTTGGGAATCACATTTATGCATTCATTTATGGCATAATGAATGAACATGTTTGTTAAACTGACTTCGAGACTGAAGGTTGTTCATAAAAATCCAATGGTTATAATCAACTTATTCTGAACATATCTCGCTTCAACTTGTTACGCCTCTTAATGAGTAATCCTATCGATTGTTCATACATTACGCTTTAACTATTCCGATTTTCTCCACCTCCTTGTATGACCTAGTTCTCAATGCTCATTTTTTCCAGCCTAAGAAAAAAGCCAACGACTCCTTGCGTAGTAATATATTACTGGCGTTCCTCTTTGTATGCTGTGTTCTTTATAAGAGAGCTTATATTTCATTTCATACTACGTCATAGTCATATGCGACGAAATCGCAACATTTCTGCGTCAGCCTTTGCTAATGTCAGAAAATCGCAACATTTTTCAATGCCAAAGTTGAAAGGCGTCCTTTTTCGCTCAAATGCCTTCGTTCTTTCTTCATTGGATTTCATTAGAGCCTTCCAAATTACCATGGCCCAGCCAATTTAGAATAATATTGATATCTTGGTCTCAAAAAGATTTTGAAGCATGCTTTGAAATGAATCGTTCCCGAGAAATCCTCCCATTCGTCTATTTTTCTTTTTCAGGTCCGTTTCAAGGTTGAAAAAGTAAGATCTTGTGTATATATACATCTCATATGTGAATATATATTCTCATCGAAATGAGTGAGACCAACCCGCCGCCAGTTAGTACGTGATTCCCTACTTGTATATGATTTAAATTCTAATTTTGCAGGAGTCAAAGGGCCCAAGATTAAGCTTGAGAATGGCGATGAAATAATCTACATCGATCACATAAGTGAGTTTTATCTTAATCTATACAACCGCTCAATACGTGAATGCGCATCAAAATGAAATACTAGTGACGCTTCTTTGTTAATTATGTTAATTTCTAGAACGTGAAGATTTATGTGCGAGTGAGGATAAAAGATTGCGGCTTCCACCTTGTCCACAGCCCCCTGAGGGTTTTGAAATGATTGACAGTGCTTATGCCAGTGAGTTTTTACTCTTACGCATCTTAGCTTCACATATGCTTTCAGAAAAATATTTTCGAATGATTTTTTGGAGTGATAGAAATTTTAAATCATATATTAGAGGCTTCATGGAGAATTCAAAAGGGGCCACTCCATTGTCTGGTTAGTGTTTTATAATCGTTCGAGTGATTTATTTGCTTTCTCTAGCCCAACAAACTGATCTCCTTTTCAATCCTAAATATCACGGGTCATATGTAATAATGAGAAGTTATGGAACTTTCTTGAAATGTACATTGATTACTGCAAGGTATACTTCTGAATTCTAAGGTTCTCGCATATGTGATTCTTCAGATACTCTCAGAACAGTGAGAAATCGTCGAAGACAATCGCTATAATGGTTCATAAAGAGCAAGACGAAGAAAGCTATTCGGTTCTCGGCAAACTTGTTGCCGCAAAGTATGCTAACATTGCCCCACTACTTGGTAACCCCAAGGTTTTTCTGGATATTATATATCGTATTAACTCCCCAGTCAGAATACTTATTCAAAAGGTAAATAGAAATTGTTAACCCAAATGAAATGAGTGCTGTTCCAGACGGATTTCTTTAGAGGCTGTAACTCCATTCCCGTTACGAACGATGTCTACGATCAAATCGTCAGTGACATTCCAGAAGACGGCATAGACCTAACGACTCTCAGAACTGGACCCTTGTCGGGTTGATGATACTCAAACACTCTTCTCACTCTTTTCTTTCAATGGAAACTTCTTAAAAGCCATACATAATTGTCATTTTGTTACGTTTTACCATCAAAATATGTTAATTTAAAGTAATCATATCATAATAAAATAATTTGTTTTAAATAATTTATTTCTGTATGTATGAGTGGGGTTTCTAAAGAAGAACGAGTTTTCTTCGAAGCTTCTTTGCGAACTCGGCCTTGCTGTACCGAACCTAAAACGAGAGAATAGTTTCAGGTGCCTTCCTCAAACGACTCACATTTCGGGCACCTGCATTCACTGCTTGTAGAACGTGATCGGATGAATACTTTCCTTGTTCTACTGGAATATCGCCAACAGGTGGTGGAGGTGCCTGAAGTAGTGTCATTAAATCTTTTTACTCCATTAGAAAGGGATGAAATGATGTTAGTTATTGATATCGAAGGTAAACCGAACATTAACTATAATATCAGCTGGCCTGGGATAATCTCCCAATGAGGAATTTTCATTAAATGAAGCTACGCTTTCTACATTTGCTCCAGAAGCATCTACGTATCCTTGGCTTCCTGTTTTTGGCGAGGAATATGTGGAAGGTACCCAAAATAGGGAATGACATTATGGTCGTAGCACGCAGTTAGTTGAAAACTCAAAAAAAATATGACGAATCTACTTACTACGTCAGCTTTCTCTTCATACTTTTCAGGAGCGGCTGGAGGAGGTGGAGGAGGTGGAGGAGGGGGTGGGGGTGGCGCCTACAAATATACTTTAGGGTGAGCACTATTAGGTTTTCAATACATCTCCTCCTTCTGGTTTCTCTTCATAATTATTCGCTGGTTTCTCGCCATAGCTATCAGCAGGAGCTGGAGCAGGGGCTGGAGCAGGAGCTGGAGCAGGCTAAAGAAACAAACTGAGTATAAAAGAAAATGAATGATTTCCTACTGCTGGAGCTTCAACATAGTTCTGTGCACCACCACCAGCTGGTTCACTGTCCTGAATAAAGAAATTATTTTAGAACTAGGCCGCGCTTTACCTTTCTATCTGGACATGGACAGTATTCAGCATCTTCCCCAACACCTCCGCTTTTACCGGGAAGACCTGGAATTCCTGGTGGTCCTCTTTCTCCTGGTGGTCCCTAATTTAATTGAATTAATTCAAAGCGTAAATTTTATAGCTTACTTGTTGACCCATTCCTCCGAGCGAGCCAGTGGATGCATCATCTCCACGCTCTCCTGGAAGTCCTTCATCTCCAGGCATTCCTTGCATACCACGTTCTCCTTTTGGTCCGGGAGCGCCTTTAGCATATCCGACTCCATTATCTCCTGGTGCTCCCTTCTCTCCGGTTGCTCCGCTAGGTCCAGGTCTTCCATGATCACCGTCTGTTCCTTCATCTCCTGGAGGACCTTCTCCTCCAGCAGCTCCAGGAGCTCCTTTCTCTCCCTATTTTCAGCATTCAGAAAAATGAAAACTAATATATATGTCTACCTTGGGTCCTCTTGGACCTCTTTTTCCTTTGTAACCAGCTAAACCGGGAGGTCCAGCTGGGCAAGGACTACATGCACCAGCTCCTTCGGAGTAGCTATCACTTGGAGGGCTAGCAGCAGCTCCTTCTTTTCCTGGATTTCCGTTCATACCGTCCATTCCTTAAATGGCTCATTGAGAATTGAAAGAATTAATTATTATGTACCAGGCATTCCTGGAGCTCCTGGAGGTCCCTTAGGACCGGCGGGACAAGGCTTGGGAGCCGGAGCGGCTTCTTGATCTTCATAAACAAAATAACTAAGATTTCATAATTTGTTCTTACAGGCTTGACGGCGAATTCTCACAACATCTCGTTTGTTCTTGATAATATGAGACCACATCTTATCGGAAACATCTTTCAATCCACCACTTTTCAGTTGGAGTTCATGTTCAAAATTGCATATCGTACAATAAAGAAAAGGAACCGCAATGAGCTACAACTTCATAATGAACAATCACACCGATTACAAAACAAACCAAAGTCAGAAGAGATAGGCCAGATACGAACGCGGCCGCGTTGGATGCGCGTTTGAAGGAATGGAACGAATCCATGTTCAGCATGAGGTTTGGAAACTCTAAGGTTTTATAGTGTTCTCATATCTGATGAAATTCATATAACTTGTTCAGCTCATGATTACATCTAGACCAACTCTTGACACACAAATGTTAATTGAATAGTGTCATATAAATTTTCCTTTAAAATGTAACCAGTTTTCAGATTTGAATGCGGATGTAGTATGTTAATTACGAATCAATAACTTCGCGGAGCATCATTTTAATTTTCGAAAACGAATGACACGGTTGTGTTCGAGTTTGCTGTGAAAACTTTATTTTTTAATTTTCAGAACAAACATAAGAAATCTTATACAGTAGATTAACAGGAGAAAATTGCTTAGCATGATAAGTAATAGACTGTTTTTATCTTTATTAACAGAACAAATTCATAATAGTTAAAGAAAAATGGAAGATTCGGTACTCGTAACGAAATTGTATTAGGTATTGAGTGTGGGAATAAGTAATTATTAATAATAATAAACTTTTCGTTTACTTTAGAGTGCCGTTGATGACTAGCTTGTCAATAACTGATACAGACATGATTATTATGGCAATGAAAGGCAAAACTTGTTCAATTTAATGATTTTGTCAATTTAGGAAATGTAAACTTCGAAAGAAGAAGTGGATTGTCACCGTTCATGTTCTCTATGCCGTTCCCAAAATGTGAGACAAGAACCCAAGTCAAAGCTATTTTACGATCGCAATTTTCCAAGAGCAAACTGATAAGAGTTGAGAAGCGCGACTTGGGAATTCGTGATATTTCACAATGCCATCGATAATTTGGCACGCTTCCAATTTTGAAATTTAGTTATAATTAGAGGCGAGCACTCGTTTCGCTATAAGCATTTTCATAACTTTCTAACGTACTAGCTCACATACCTCTACGAGTTTCTCATCCAGAGTCAGCCCAGGTTTCTTAAGTGGAATAGAAACGCCCTTCAAAATAGTTTTTTCAAAGATATGAGCAAGTTTTGAGTTTTAGAATTAGTTTCTTAAAAGTGAACAGAGAAGTGAGATCAGTTTTGGAATGATCTCCAAATTGGAAATTGAAAAAATGATTGAAATATTGGGGCACTGGATCTTGATCTCTAGAACGTCTTAAAGTTGCAGGAAAGATATTCCCTAACCTACTTCTGCCTAGTAGCTATTCATAAAGCTCTCTTTAAAATACGGGTGAACTTTCTTTAATGAACGTTAGGTGACAATTCGCTTTGGTTCTTTCTTTAATATGTGGGTGGACATTCTTTAATAAACCCTTAAAAACGTGTTCAATTGTTTAGGTGCATCACGAACTCAGACAAGCAACTCGGAATGAATTAAAACCTCTCCGTTGTCGTGGCTGGATTGTTGCATACGACTTTGCTCCAGAATGGAAAACTTCAAAAATATAAGTTAGTTTGCTGATCAAGGATATGCACATACTTCTTGCTCCTGGTTCTCTTGCTGTTGTAACAATATACTCACTCGTTTATGGTAACTATCGTGTTGTTCGAATGATTTTCGATCGGCAAACGTTTTTAAGCACACCTACAAGGAATTGATTGCATGACTTAATCAAGAATGGTCAAACCTCGCAGAATAGTGGTCTTTCTAAACGAGCCATAGGATGTTCAACATCAATGTGATCAACACAGTCGGTTCGACCAAGGAAAGCAGCTTTACATAACGGACAGTCATACCTTTAGCAAACACTTAGAAAAGGAGCTAAGTAATTAACCTACTTCTCGTATCCAATATTTCGTGCATATTCTAAAATCTCATTTATAGGCATATTCTCTGAATGTGGCGTCTTGAATGCTTCTTCCAACTTCCGAAGCTTGTCTTCCATAGGTTGGCATGGCAAAATTTCTCCTCTACGTATCTTCTCAACCCAACCCCGGGGATCGGTGCCCAATCCTAGCTTCCTGAGATTAAGACAACATGAGCAATGCACTGACTATTGAACTTCAAACCTCTTCCGTGTTCTAGTGGGGGGTGTGAAGAATGGTTCACCAGAACCACGCACAATAATGGCATCATCGGGAATATCTGCTGGTGGACGTCGATTACTGGAAATAACCGTTTGAATGTCATTCATGACGAAGTATACCAACCTTGCGAAGGGACGCCAAGCTTGTTCTAATTCTTCTTTAGTACTAACATGAGTTTTTAAATGTTTTTTCAAATTTCCTTTTAATCTGAATGCCAGCTGATTGAAAGAATGTATGTTGATTCATGGTACCTGCAGGTTTTTCCGCAATATGGGCAAGCATGTGGTGTAAATCCTGTATGAACAGATCTATGCTCGAATAAATTTGACTTAAATCGAAAAGTTTTTCCGCAAATATCACATTGAAATGGCTTTTGATCAGTATGTATAACAGAATGCTGTTGGAGACCTTCGAAACACCTTTTTATGGATTAGGTTTCTAATGAATTACCTTTAAACGAAACAAATATCTTATTACAAATATTACATTGATGAACAGCTCTAGTGGGGCCTATTTCGAGCTCTTCTTCATCCTGGAACTGGAATGGCAGTGGATAAGTTTCGATGTGAGAAGTCAAGATCTTACCGGATATTCTCCAGTTTCCATTTCATCCATTAACCTAACATCTTCTTGGTCTTCTAACCCATGCCCTTGATGTGTTTGATATACATCATGGCCCATATGATCCATTACAACGCCCAAACCTATACCGTATGAAAATAGAAATACTGTTTCACTGAAGCTAACCTGTATACTCGTAATGCTAAAAACCTTTTCTATGAATACAAAGGATATGTTCCACCCTGTAATTGAAAATCATTAAGATTTATAAAATTAAATTTTGTAGAATGACAACATAGATAAAGGACATATAAAATTTAAAAAAATCAATATCCTTGTAAACCTTCGAGTAATCCATTTTGCCAATCTCATCTTTAACAAGCTGTGTCATTACGAAAACAGTAAACATTTTTTTGTTTTAAGTTTCTAAATTTGAACTTTGAGCGTTTTTCTGTAGCGTGCTTTAGAGTTTCCAAACGATGCTTCGATCTTTTGACTTTTCTATCCAATCTGGATTCTATTTTGGAACATGGACAAAATTTGCATAAAAGCTTGTAAATATTGTAATTCATGATTACGATATCTTTTAAAAAGATGAAATTGGCGCGCGGATAACCCGTAGAGGTATGGTACAATACAGTAATTGGTAGACTTCTAGACACGCGACGCGACGCTTCTGCACGCGACGCGTCAATACTTACTCGCGACTGCGTCCCCCCGCTGTTTAGAGAATTTGGCGATATGCCAGTGTTTGTCAGTCGATAATAGTCGGTCAGATGATACTTGGCATGAAGAAATACTTGGACTATTGCGAAATATATTTTGATCGTATAACTTATGTGTTCAACATTCGCCGAGCATCATTATTTTTGCAAATTCAATTTTTTTGAGTTTTAGTTTTATATGGCACGAATTAAACAACAAAACACCCGTTCGAGGGAAGAGCCCCCCCCTCGGAATCGTTCCTTCGGAAAACTTGAGACCAAGAGAAAATTAATAAAGAAAATCCAGCATCGACAGATTCAAGTGAAGACGAAAAAGCCATCAGGTAGATAATTTGTATATTTTATGTTATTCAATCATTATGTTGCAGCTCGCGGCAGCTTGGCCTTGAAAGAAATTCGTAAATATCAAAAAACTACTAATCTATTGATTCCAAGGCTGTCATTTCAAAGAGTTGTGAGAGAAATTGCTAATAATGTATGTTCATTTATGAATTTCCCATAAAGAGAATTTTCATTTTAAGATGAGTACGAGTCATGAATTACGCTGGCAGTCTGATGCAATATCGGCTCTCCAGGTTGGTGCAATTAGGCGTCAGTGACATTCTCTCAAATGATACTGTTATAGGAAGCTGCTGAAACATATCTGACATTATTGTTTGAAGACTCTAATTTGGCTGCAATCCACGCTAGACGTGTAACCTTGATGCCACGTGATATGCAACTGGTCCGCCGTATCCGCGGAGAAAGAAACTAAAGATCTCCTTCCTTAAATTCGTTTCCATGCATGAAGTCACCATAGTTCTAAACCGTGTATAACATAAGACTTAAATAAATTTCTGTTTATATTACATATCTCGTTGCTGTTTTCGTTTTTCGATTTGATGTATCTGGGTTGTGTCGTGATTTTTTCATTGGCTGTGGTGTTCAGACAATGGTAAGGAAACCGTACTATTCACCGGTTGCTCCAGCAGCTGGGGTCACACCCACAGTACGAATGAATAGTGGAATGTCTGAGGTTGCAAAGAATTTTTTTTTCGATAGATTTAATAGTAGATTAAGGTTTTGGATTGGACATGTACTGATGTCAGGAGATGGCTTGTAGCCAATGGGTTTTCTCAGTATGCCGGTATTATGGCCGATCAACACAAAGTAAGGAGGGGGACAGTAAATAGCTAGTTAGATATATTCAGATTGATGGTCCTGCCCTGCTTCTATTGAAAGAGCATGATTTGCGAGAGCAACCATTGGGCATCAAATGTTTAGGTGATATAAAACGCTTGTTCGGAGCGATAGAGAAATTGAGGAAGGTTCGTTATCATCTTTGCACTCTTGCTCATAAAAATTTCCAGTGTTCATCGGGTTCTAGAACTGCTTCAGAGTCTTTAGATGATGTACTACTTTATGTAGAGTATAATAAGAGAAGGAGAATGTCTATATCAGGAGAAGATCTGTTCGTGACTACAAAACAGAACGCTATCATAACGTTTGTTGATTGTTTCTGTTTCCATGAACAGTGTCGTTATAGGGATGATGAATTTGTGGAAACTTTATCGAACACAGGAGATTTTCATTCAGTTAGACTGATATCGAGAGATGAGGTACGTGGATAAATGGGGTTTGTGATTATCATATTCTCTTCAGCTTATCCGAACCGTTGAAAGTCCTGACACCCCTAGTAAAAGCTTAGCCAAGTTGACGATCTCATTCCTGTATTGTTTAATGTCTCTTCTAATCACTGCGTTCGTGATGGTTCTCGTCCATGATCGTGTACCTGGTTAGTATTGTACACTCAAACCTTTCATTAAATCAAGTTCAGATATGAAAACATACCCTCCTCTTCCTGATATTGTTTTGGATAACCTACCCTTGATTCCTTGGGCCTTTGATATGTGTGAATTGATCGGTGTTGCCCTGTGTCTTGTGTGGTTAACCGTTTTAGTCTTCCATAAGCATAGGTTTTTCAATTTGAATTTCCAATTTACTGTTCTATACTTCAGAGTGGTCATAATGCGACGAATGTTTTCGTTAGTAGGAACAGTTTTCTTACTACGTTGTATAACGATGCTCATCACTTCGTTGTCCGTTCCCGGTGTTCATTTAGAATGTAGAGCTAAGGTAATGATAAACTTCCGTGATTTTCATTTCTTATTCATAATTTAGAGTTACGGAAGCTTCCAAGAGAAATTGATTCAAGCTTTCCATATCTGGTCAAAATTAGGAATGTCCATTCAGGTATTGCTTTTCGAAGGACCACTCATTACCTAGGTTTTCACATTCTAGGGAGTTAGAACTTGCGGTGATTATATGTTCAGTGGACACACCACAGCTATCACATTGCTCAATCATTTTATAACAGAATGTAAGGCATAATCGGATCATCATCATTCTCTTGAACTTTCAGATACGCCACCGTCTTGGACAACTTTACATACGGGAACATGGGTTATGAACTTGTTCGGAATATTTTTCATCCTAGCTGGTCATGAACACTACTCCATTGACGTTTTTATCGGTAGTCATAATATTAGAATTGCGTAATATACTCGTGTTTTCAGCTTTTTATATATCATCAAGAATGTTTTTGTACTATCATGCTTACGCTTATAATCATGCCAATCTTACTGCCACTGATGATCGAATTCGTTTGTGGTTCCCTCTTGGTTGGTTCTTTGAAGCCGGAAGTCTTGGAAAAGTCAGCTCATTCTTCCATCATTATAGTTAGTAGTAACGTCTTTGCAGGTGCCAAACGAGTTTGAGATGCCATTCCCTATCAAGTATCCTATGTTCTCGAAATCTCCAACACCACCATCTTCGCCATCATTATCTCATAAAGAAGGAAAAGAAAAGAGTAGAAAGAACAGTAGCAAGAAGAAAGCATGTTGATGCTTCTACGGGTCGGTGCATAGTGCCTCTTCGCACCAAATTGTGATATCTGCTTTGCCTAGTCTGTCATAGCTATCAATTATACAGGGATTCTTGCTCGTGTAGCTTCGTGTTCTTCTATATATTTTCTTTAATAGACTAATATTTCAATATCAAATTTTCTTTTCACTGCGTTTTATCCTGAATTCTATATTTCGAATAATAAGAGAAATAGTATTACATCGCTGCCTCCTCAGTATTTCATTCGTATCGCATAAATTTAAAAATAGCTCATGTATTTCCTTTCTGAAATCAGTTGTAATGTAAGATCAGAACTCTAGGGAAGCAACCGTTCTTGATAAAATGGGGAATTGAAATAATGAGATGTAATTTCATTAGCGTATGGTTGCGTGAGATTAAGACGGACGCTGGGCTCTGATTGAAAACCTCACGTATGCTAATTGAGCAGGAAATCACGCATACAGTATGTGGCGATAGGTTCAAAAAGTTTTTTTTTCTGTTTTATCAGGAGATGAACTTCGTTTTTTTCTGGATTGGTAGTGTTAGGGTTATCAATATTATGATAAGTCTTCCTATTCGAAGCTTCTCTCATGTTCTGGTCGAGTAGGTGTTCCAGGTATACACTTTATTTTGATGAATCTTTTCATTTTCTTTCAGCAAACATACTTTGCTAAAAGGATTGAAGGTGTTAGAGTTAGCAGGCCTAGCTCCAGTACCACACTGCGGTTTATTATTAGCTGATGCAGGTGCAGATGTGACTGTGGTTGAGAAAAAAGTTTGTTATTTGTATACTGCCTACGTCAAATCGCTATTCAGAAGAGCAATGACTTTGTCGAACAAAGATTAATAAGAGGGAAGAGGCTTGTGCAGGCTGACTTGAAAAGCTCTGCTGATTTTAAAGAAATCAAAGACATGATATGCAAAAGTGATATTCTTCTTGATCCGTATAGACCCGGAGTGCTTGAGAAGATAGGACTGGATCCTGTGAAACTTTTGGAAGTAAATTATAGTTCTTCTCATAATGAATTACATTGTACATTCTAGGAGAATCCTAAACTGATTGTTTGTCGGCTGACAGGATACGGCCAATCGGGGCCTATGAAGAATGAAGCTGGTCATGACATTAACTATGTTGGATTATCAGGATTACTTCCCGTTATAAGCAGTCATAATACGAAGCAGCTTTGGCCACCTGCTAATTTGCTGGCTGATTTCGCTGGAGGGGGACTTACAGCGGCGTTTGCAGTCTTGGTTGCAGCATTGGCTAGATCATCAAACGGTATTCTCAAAATGAACAAGCTTTCTAAACAATTAAATTTTTCAGGCGGCAAAGGGTGTATTATTGACTGTTCGATGGTAGATGGGTTAGCATACTTAGGTACATTCATTAACATGTTCCAAGATGTCGACATGTTTTGGAAAGAGCAATACGCAATTTTTAAAGGCAACTATCCAACTTACAGGTAGAATCGTTCATAGATATCACAGTGAACTTACTTTAGGACATACTCGACTAAAGATGAGAAATCTGTTGCCGTGGGCGCGCTTGAACCGCAGTTCAAACAAATTCTTTTCGATAGTATGTTCTTATCAGCTTGTTTTAGTACTTTCTTTTTTTTCCGCTTTGAAAATGAACGATAAGATAACTGAAATTGAGAAAGACCCTGCAGGCATAACGTCTAAATTGGAAAAGATCTTTCTGCAGAAGACAAGAGAGGAGTGGACTCAAACCTTCAAGGGTTTGCACATCGACCGACGAACTATCCTTGATTAGAGAAGTATTTTTTAGGGAAAAACGCCTGCGTGACACCTGTCCTTGATTTATCAGATTGCGGAACTCATGAGCACAACAGTTCTCGGGGGACATTCTATTCAGAGAGAGATCATTGGATTCCGAACTTTGCTCCTAAGTTTTACAGCAAGGAGGAGTTTGTAGAGTTACGTAAAACGTTATAACTTTTTTCTAAGTGTTCTGTGATTTGTAAAAGTGAAAAAAACGATAGAAAATAATTTTTGTATCAATGGAATTTCCCTAGGGTCTTTCCGTCGCACATCATCAACGACGATAGAAACGAGAAAAAGAAGATCTTATGAAAACAAGATAATTAAGCCTACGAAACGAACATACGAACTTTTTTCGAAGCAAATATTGGGAAAATATCTGAAAAGTGCAATACATTTTTCATACATGTTGAGATATGGCAGTTACATCTTAAAATGAGCCCTGAAGATGTAGAAATATTAAAATCCCTAGAATTTCCTGCAATATTTACCAACACAACTATCTTCCACCAATGCATCTTACCAGTCTCCTCATTTTTCAACCTATTCACTCTTTATGTCATTAAGACTCGCTCACCTAAATCTATTGGAGCTGTCAAGAATTATATGATATGGCATCAGGTACGAGTCATGCAATCATATACTTCTCACTACGCATATCTTCAGCTATGCAATATTTTCACTGACGTATGGATCACGGCTTTAGTACGACCTAATCTATTTTATCCGTTCTTCGTTGTTGTGACCAATGGTCCTTTGAACCTGTTAATGACACCGATCCTCCAAACGGTAGTTATCCTTTAACGTTACTAATTTCTTTTCTTCTTTTTCGTTTTAGAGCATACTTATTGGCGCTCTGCATTCTACTGCTTGTGTGATTGTTATAACATTGTTTTATCGATATCAAACGTTATTACCATTGGGTCACTTCTTGAAAATTCGGGATGAGATTCGTATTCATCAAGCTGCTGTTATCGTTTTCGTCTTTTCATTCCTCAATGGATTTTTTTCATTGTATGTACTGAACGTTGATATCGAGAGTGAAAAGGCGTACTTGGTTGAGGCAATTCAATTTATATTAAAGCAGTTAATTCTTTGATATTCTAGACCCATCCTTTTCTCAAGTATATTTTTGCGTATAAACACATTTATTGTAGGAGGCATGATAACTTTCTTCTCCTCTTCACTTTGAACATCGTTGTCATGTTCAGTAAGTCACTATTCCTCTCTAAGACTCAGCTTTGCATTCTTACAGCCTTTTGTGTCATGATAACTGTCACGATGCTTCTATTAACTTTCACAATAACTGATAGAAATGCCAGTGCCAAGACGAAACGGATGCAGAGATTTTTCACTTTGAAGCTATCATTTCAAGTAAGACCTTACCTTGCTATAACCGTCTCTATTCCTTCCAGTTAGTTCTACCATTATGGTTCCTGGGTATACCTGGTTTCTACTTAGCCGTTTCGGTGTTGGGTAAGATTTATACTCCGTATAGTGGAAGTAAGTCTGCAAAACTAGTTACTTTCAAACATTTGCTCAGTTTGCAACATGGGTGCTGTTTTTGCCGTCTCAACTCACGCGTTGGTCTCTTCAGTAACAACATTGTTTTTTTGGAAGAACTATCGCATGTTTGTGGTTTTCCTCTTCGTAAACATCTTTAAGGTATGATATGTACAAGAATTAAGCTCAAACAGTCTATTGTTCAGAAGTTGAAAGGCAATTCAGCTTTCCCCATATTTCCATCTCATCAACCATCAAGCAGTCAGTTTTTTTTAAACAAAAAACAATTAAAATAAAATATTTTCAGATATGCGTTGAAATCTATGCACAATTAACGCCAATATCTAGAATCAATTATAAGAACATATATAAACAACCGTTCATCTCTCTCTCATAATCTACAAACGAAATGATTGCTTGGCAAGTAAGCACGTGTTACGTGACTTACGTGCATATTGAGAATATTCAAATTACGTTCATTATAGCTTGAATCTATGAATTAATAAAAGTCTTTATTCATGCGCAAACTATCATAAGCGCTTTATTGCAATTCATTTGAAAATGAATAAATATTACTTCGAAAGACACATTACACGAAATGTGAGAATGAAAAGATCACTGGCGGATAACAGTAAAAGTGAATTCATATTAAATACAAAGATTGAAACGAAAGAGGGGAGATTTTTGGCTGTAGGGCGCATACCGTCGAGCCCTTTAGTTATCAGAATCCTAACCAATCTATTTGAATGCGAAACATCCGCTTGCTAAATGTTTCCAAGTAATTGCTGTTTCTTGTGTTTGCAAATTAAAAAAAAAAAGAAAACAATATAAGGATAAGTATAAGAAATGAAAGAAAACGGTTGAAAGGAGTTGTTTAGCTACTCAATGAGAACTATTTAGGGTCTGTAAGGAAGAGAGAGAGAAAGAGAGAGAGAAAGAGAGAAAGAGAGTCTTTACAGAAACAATGATGAAAACAAAGTAAGAAACTAGTATCGGCCTAGTCATATATTGCACAAAAACAATACTATAAATTCAATAATAATGATAATATGAATATGTAAATGTGGAAGTTTATCCTTGAATTCTTGACTCGACCGATTTGTTCTTTTCTTTTCGATGCTCTCGTACATAGTATTCGATCGTTTCCATGAGACCTTTGTCAAATGATGTTGTACATTGCCAGCCCATTGTCTGAAAATTGTTTTTACGTATTTCAATCATTTTCAAATCTCATATGATTACATTTCTTATTTTTGTAAAATCTATATAATAGCGACGATCGTGATAAGGCCGATCAGGTATGTGAATCAAGGCAGGTTCACACTCATCTCTGAAATTTTCTTTTTTTCATCATTACAATAGCTATCCATTTTATCATGCCTGTCTTGCAGCTTATTAACGATTGAATGAATTTTCCATGTTAACTCTCTATTGGTCATCTCAAAGTCTGTTCCGATGTTATAAACTTCTCCTAAGGTTCCATCTTCGGCTACTCTACGAATAGCTTCAGAGCAATCTGCCACAAACATCCAGCTTCTGTGAGTATGGATTGTACTACTATGAAAGCTACTCAGACATACCTGGTGTGTAGGCCGTCTCCCATCAAAGGGTACGGCTTACCTTCTAAAGCCAACTTCACAAACTTAGGGATTAGTTTGCTTGTAGCTTGACGAGGTCCGTATACGTTATTCATGCGGACCATCACATAAGGAAGTTTGTAAGAATGCTGCAAACCATGACTTCACTTAAGGCTTCCGCTTTATCTACCAACCCAATAAGCTCTGATTATCATTTCGCACGCTGCTTTACTGGCAGCATAAGGGTTTGTAGGATTTGGAAGAGATTGCTCGTTTTTGGGTGTGCTGTCCGCGAAAGAGTCACCATAAACTTCATCTGAGAATTCTTATGAGTAAACAACGCAAGATGTACTAGTTACCGGTACTGATGTGAACAAATCGTTTGAGGCCTTTATAGTTACGATTAGCCAAACTTTCTAAGAGAGTTGTAGTAGATATGACATTATCTTGGATTGTCCCTATCCGATCTGTGTACGATTCATCAACATGGGTTATGGCAGCGAAGTGAATCACCATATCAACCTGAAACTCGATCCTGTTATCTTCTCTCGAGACCAAAATGTAGCGAAAAGCAAGACAACTGAATGCTCGTTTTTATCCTTTACCTGATGCTCATGTAAGCATTGATCCAACTTTTCCTGATCTTCTAAACGGGCCTCAACGAAAACATAACGATCCGAGTCACGAATACGCTTTATGACATGCTTAGGCGATGCTCCGAAAGCCAATTTATCATAGTTTATAATTCTGCAAAAATCATTTCACCATTGTATCAGAGAGAGAAAGAGGGCTTTCTCACTTGCAATTACTCCATTTATCAAACATGTAGTTAATGAAATTAGATCCAATAAAGCCGCATCCTCCAGTTATAAGGACGCATTTGGGTTCATTCAAGTTCGTGGACATGTCGTTAAGAATGCCTGAATTATTTTTTTTTGTTATCAATGATTTTAGTACTGGCACATAGCCAAGAGGGCACAGATATCGATAAATGAGAAAATCCAACATACAAATAGATAGCTAGAGAGACAAGTAAGAGCATATGGACAACATGGATAAACCGAAACGGAGGCGAAATATGGAGATAGTTATCGTGTGCTTCGGGTGGCTGATATCGGAATTTAATCAATGCTTCGCGATTTCTGGTTTCACATATACATCATCAGCATCCAAGACACACACACACACATACAAACGCTCACACACGAGATTGCGGCGAAGACATCCATTGACCATAACGGGCTTAAGTCTCTTTCGTTCTATGTTTCGAATTGACGTCATTATCAACGCTATGAACAAGAAAAGCAAAAGTTGAAAAAAGGTGAATGATCTTTAAGTACGTGCATGGGGTGCATTAGATATCCTCAGATCAATCATTCATACAATTGCACAGTTTCAGAGAAAGTTCCTTTTTTTGGGAAACAAAGTTTTAGCAAGCAGTGGTCATTAAAAACTTTTTCTTCCAATCATGCTTCCATTTTACAGCGGATCGGATCAATATCGCTAATGAGTTCTTGAACTGCCCAGTGAGCGCATGAGATCAAATGAGAGAGCTCTTGATATCACTAGAGTGTATACGATGCGTTTTCTATTTTCCAATAGGTTGCTGCTGTAAATTTCATATCAGTTATACTTTTCGTTTTCATGAACAAAGCCATGAGCTGGTTCATGATAATTACTGGTTTCTTTTGATGGGATCCGGTCCTTCGTTTCTAGTCCTCACACGACGGGATGCGAAAATCGTGGTCGAGGCCAGAAGATGTTCTGGCAGACTATCTCATCAATAGATGGTTCATTCGTTCATTAATTTCATACTGTTGCATGGCTGACTGACTGGATAAAGTCAACGGACATGGGATGGACGGACATCTGACGAGAGTGCGGGGCATTTTTTCGAGATATAAATGACAAACTGGTTCGAAGAATAGCAGTCGCCTACGTAAGGATGGAAAGATAACGGGTTTCTATTTATCTGCCTAGACATTCAGATTGGAATTTTGTTAGAGCGTTAAAGCAGAAATGAATATGTAAATATAAGAAGATCAAAACACAACGAAAAATGGACAAAGCAATGATCAGCTATGATCAAACTCAAGTTTTGCAAAGGGGGGAGGGAGCAAATGGCATAACTAGCATTCCTTTTCTTAGAAGATCCAAAGAAGTTCTCACGCTTATCGTGTCCAAGTCGAGAAACATTAAAATGAAATCGAAATTTCAATAGAAGCTGATGAAATCTTCCTTACTACGGTTTAAGAACTTCATACAGAAGACCGATAATGGTAGTGCAGGGCGTCATCAGTGAGTTCTTTTGAATGAATTTTCATCGTAATTTCAAGTTTTTTGTTTTTTCATTCAAACGATAAGTATAAAAAGAATATTTCTAATTAATATACGATGTAAGTTAATTTGCTAACAAAATCAATCAAAAAGGGTTTTTGAGTTGAAAAAGAAAAATATTGGCCGACTGACCGATTTTTTTGAAAAATGTTGTACTTACGTAAGGACAATAATGTTTTTGTAGTCTAATAGATTATTTCCGGTGACTATCTTCTGAAAGAAGAGGAACGCATGTAGTTTTCGTCCGTTACGTTGACCGGTTCTCTCTCGGTATGAAAGGGGTGGGGGAGATGAGAATGTTGTAAAGATACAGAATATGATCTTATGATACTTGAGCATGGTTAACACGTTCACAAAGACGGTTGGAGTTTCCGGTACATGCGGTTGTCAGTCAGTTCGAAAACTCGAAAACTTCCTATGTACACATTAATAATAAGGATTCAGATGATGAATAGCTGGATTAAATAGAATATCGTTGCAAACTCTATTTCAATGACATGATTGGCAAACATGGTCAGTGGATATGATTGAGATGCGATTCTCAGACGGTTGGAAAGATGATGGCTTTTGATTTACACAAAGCCTGAAGCAGATTGACTAAGAAGAAGTAATTGCGATAATTGAATCAATCAGTGAAGCATATTCCACATAAATTTCTGTGAGATGAACAGCATAAGTTAAACGCTGAGAAAAAGCTGTTAGTCTGAAAAGAAGTTTTCTTGTAAATGGAACTGAATGATTGAGGGTTTGCATGTCTGATCGGTTGATCTGATGTAATCGAGTATAGAACCTAGCTATACCCGCTATTCATATATAATCTTGAATGGGAACTTTTAGATTCTAAAGGCATAGTTATAGATAGAAAGTGCAAGAACAGTTCTGACACTATCTCCTAGCCGTCATCAAAAAGGATATAATACAACATTCTCTAACCGGTGCAAAATGATTATCTCTGTCGTCATACGTATCCGGGACGTTAGACGTGAACGAAAAGAGAATTTAACAGATAATATTGAGTTTGATGAGGTTAGATGCTTATAATCATATTGAGATGCTACGGTATGAGAATGGAAGATAGAAGAACCTAATCATGATCAGATGAGCAAAGTAATGTTAAAGAAATATGGAACACAATGATCGTCAGAATATGGAAAAGGGAAAGAAGACTGTTGTAAATACTCGAAGATCATTGGAAGACACATATTTGAGAGAAATTCAAGAGAAAATGGCTGCAGAAATGAGAAATAGAGTTGAAGATAAGAAGGAAGTATTGGTCTACTATTAACGTAAAAAAGAGAACTGATTATATGCGTTAGAAGACCAAAACAATCGGCTTGCTAGTCAAACTTAAATAGAAAGTGGGATTGTGAGAAGGGGAAAGTGGTGAAGAAAGACTGGGAATCACATTGACAAGATGATGGAGGGATGGAAGAGAGAAAAAGTTAGAAAGGGAATGAACACCATAAACATGACAATTAGAGACGATAGAATTAGAACTAAGCCATAATAGAGAGAGCTTGATATGGATATATAAAAACTTGGAGAGAACGAAAGCAGAGCATGAAAGATGGAAATAGTGATAGAAAGGCAGTATTGAAAAAAATATAGATAGCCTATCATCCTCGGGGGGTTTTGGACGCTTTCTTGACGCTAGCCACTGGGACTGTAGACCCGACCTCTTTCCTATTCGATGCTGATACGCATCTCATTCATTTCTCTTCTTCTTCTCCTTCTTTATCCAATCTCATATCTTTTCTTTCTTTTCGAGGTTCGTGGTAGCTCTACTTGCCTTCACCTTCAACAGATATTTCAAATAAACTTTCGTTTATTAGCCATTAGCCTGAACGTCCCTTATTCTTCAAAAATTGAAAACTATCAGGTCGTCCCCATCCTGTTCGATGTGATAAAAATCGTTAATTTCAACTTACGTAGTTTACGTTTGAGATCTTAATAGCTCGTTCCCACCGAACAGATGATGTTCAAGATTAATTCAAGATTGTAACAGTTTATTCTTCTATTATTATAAATTCTCTTCACATAAGTGCAAGACGTCGTCTTCCATCAAAGGATTTTGTAATTAAAAAAGAAATTGATGAACACGGCGATCGAATAAGCAAATTCACTTTCAACAACCTCAATACTATGAAAACGAAGTAGCAAAGACATATATGAATGAGTTTTTATTATGTCAAATAATGGAACAGAGACAACTTATTAAAAACAATTTTGTATTTACACAACATGTCTTAAACCAAATTCAACACTTGAATTTGTTTTTCATGGAATTATCTATTAGGAATGGTGGACCATGTCCTGGCACTATCCATAACGTATCAGAACACATGATTTTCTTACGAGATAAAGCTTGCTGCGTCTATAAAATCATATTTCTTTCTGAATTTGATTGAATGATCACCTCATTCGCACTGAGAGGCTGCCACATAATCGGATAGTCGATATCTTCCTTACGGATGAAAACATCTCCTAAATAGCATCGCATAGAGATATCTCAGAATAAAAACAAGGAATTTGAGTGCGAACTAGGGTCAAAAAGTATAAGGGGTGTATAGATAATACTTGTCTATAGTTCTCAGGAAGTGGTAATATGGACGCCATTTACAAGTAACGAGGAAATGCTTATGACTGTAGCAGGACTTGAATGCAAACGTCTACGATGACTTCAATACAACCGAACACGTGCGCTGTATGGAATGCAACAGTTCTTGAAATATTAGAATGCAATCGTTCTGAACCTCTATGAATGCAACAGTTCTGAGCTTATTGGAATGCAACTGCTCTGTGCAAACCAAGAAGGAACTTGGCAGTGCTGCAAAACTATAGGCACACAAGTCATGGTTTGCAGGTTCTATGAATTACTGGGGGGAAGTTCGGGGCAGTTTTTTTGAATCGAAAATTGTTGTGCTATCTTAGCTACCTGATATTGTAACAGTTCCCATGGACTGCTCGTCACGAACAACTATGGATAGGTCATCTGAGGAATGACCAGGCGTTCTAATCAAGTTCACATTAGAAGTTATCTTCAAGCGATCAGTCTAAATCATGTATTCATAACAAGCTCATTGATAGAAAAACCAACTTCAAACAGATCCGAGAGATTGAACCTAGTTCCTTTGTGTACATACCACCCCTTTAATGTTTGATACTTAATATCCATCACGGAACTGTACCTGATAATGTGTCGCATCGGGGAAATCGTTGATGCCGCCAATATGATCGGGATGGCCATGGGTTGTAACCACAATATCGATATTTGGAGGTGCTAAACCCAAGCTGCTCAACTCTTAAATCAAATAAGTTACATTAGATCTACTAAGATGAGTAATACTGTTGAGGAGCAATGTTCGCCCATTAATATCCGTTCCTAACCCCGTATCAATCAATATGTTCTTTCCTTCATCCTGAACTAACGTTATAGTTGCCAGAAAAGTGTATGAGCCATCATTCATTTGTTCGGCTGATCCCTAAATCTCAGAACTTTTGGGAAAAAACATAACGAATTACGAACGTTTCTTAGAATTGTAACGACAGGCTTTTTCTTAACGATTGGCTTCTCACGTAATGGTTTCGCTGGCTTAGATTGATCCTTCGTTTGTCTTATTTGCTTCAAAACTAAACTAAGCTGCTCGCTGAGCTGTTTCATTTTTTGTTCCCAGGCGTCTTTTTCCATTGGCATGAACTGTTCTTCATCAATATCAACGTCTGTGGGATCCATAGATTCCCATTGCCCTACAGCAGACTGTAACATAAACGTTTAAGATGAAGGAACATGTACGAGATAACCGTTTGTGCCATAACGTTCTCAATACGTTTTTGAGAGATTGATATTTGGGGCGCTACATCGTCAAATTGACCTTTTGTCTTACGCTTAGTAATGAATTGCTGAATACAAACGATAAACGTTTCTCACTTTCAATTTGTCATACTTGGAACAAGCCAGCTAGTTCTTCGAAAGACTCCAACGAGGGTTCATCTCCTTTCTCTTTTGACTTCTACAAAACGTACTTTGTTTTCTAAACGAGTATGGCTATTACTCAACTTTTTTTCCTTTGATCTTTTTCGGCTTATTCGATGGTGTTGTCGCCTGATGCGGTGGCTCAGAGAAACCTTTGAGCGAGCTTTCATTCTTTTTTTGCTCTTTTTTTGCATCTGATGACATTTTCAAGCTTTTAATTGGAACTGGCCGTTCATTGCTATCTATTTTCTGAATATTAATTACTACTCTCTAATTCTTTCGAATATACCGTAGGATTGGCATTATTTCTTTTCATGGAAGCTAAGTATGACGCAGGAGCGATTATGGAAGTAGGCATTATAATCTGGCCGAAACCTCTTTGAGGTTGTTGAATTGGAGCAGATGATTTTTCCTCTGCGTTATACTGAAAGGTATTTTGTGGTTAACTTCCACTAGCCGAACCTACAATTCCTCCGCCACTCATAACACTTGGATCATTTAAGTCTAGTAATGGATGATCCTCATCGTCAAATGAGTTAGGAGGGGAGAGAGCATCTTGCAGACTTAAACGTGCAACACTCCCATGGCCCTATAACAAACATGTTTTGAAAGGTACATATGTCTATCCTACTTTTCCACGAACGAAGTCCCTGAGGATTTTGCTATTCCATATTCTCTGCCTCACTTCAGCTGTAATTATATATTCAGTGGGTGTAAGATGCAAATCATATCCTTACCTAGGTCTTGCTCACTAGCAACAGTTTGGGTTGATAAAAACAGATACGGCAATAGTAAGTATATCATGTCATCGCACTATGCATCGGAAAGCTGAAACTGGAAAAGTGAATAGATAACTCTGTTTTATATCGTAGTTGCGGAATAACCCTTTGGATCGAAACAATTGTGATATCACCCACATTGATTTTAAAATTCAAAACATGATATAGAGTGAAAGATGAACTAACCGACGAGGAAGAAGTGAGATGGCTGAAATCTGGGGAAGACAACCGTCGAGGTAAGATGCTGGAGAGACAAAAGTTGACCCATATTAACAATAATCGACCACGGTTATTGTGTGAGAGACCTTTGACGCCAGCCGGTTTATTTCTCTACTTAACCAGTGAACAGGAAAATGTTGCTTTCGTCTTCTATAGGTCTTTTTTGTGTTAAAAAAAGAAAGTTGAAGGATGAATGAGAAAAGAGTCAAGAGTCTAACTGGAATCAAATGAAAATTAGATACCTTAATGAAGCAGCACACCTTGACAACAGATCAACGAACATATGAGGATGAGCGATGATTGGAGAATGATTAATGAAACTGATTGAAGCAGAGCAATTGTAAGATGTAAAACACAATATCTAAAAAAAATAATTATAAACAATGTAACATCATATGATGTAATGATGGACCTGTCAATACTTGGCATTACCCGGTCGAGAGTGTGAAACTTCACACTACTGACCTTCAACTACAGAGAGCATCCTACACAGAACATTTACATAAACAAATATTCTATCCGCACCTACATGTTCCTCGAGTATAGTACTCATTGCGTAGTATTGTTTTCATAGTATGCACTAGCTAGATCTTATTTACTCTTCACTATTTTTTCCAGTCTGATTCAAATGATATCGCATCAGTTTTAGATTATTCGGTCAATTGTGTATCATTCCTAAGACTTGATAAAAGCTTTCTTCTCTTCCAAAGTTTCTGTTTTTCTATCCGTTCAAGCGGCACATTTTTTTCCATCTAAACTGCTTGTGCAACAAGAACTATGTCGCTTTCTTAATAATATGTTGTCGCAATCATAATTATAACATGCCTCCGGTTATCTACTTGTACGAGAACCAACCGCTACTCTCATTAATTTTCATGAAAATGAATCAGTACTTCTAAGTACAAGCAACTGCTTGTCCAGCTCCACCGCTCACAATGTGATCATTGAGAATGATTCTTCAACTTTTGAAGAAAACCAACCGCTTTCCTAATAAAAATTTCTAAAAATGATCCTGTTTTCTACATCGTCAGTAGCCATTAATCGATTATCTCTCAATCTTCATAATTACGTGACTATTTCAACATATATTCTAATTAGGGCTGCTCTGACTATATCGATTTACTCATTAAATGTTAAGCTATTTTGGGAAATCATACTAAATTACAAATTTTATTTATAATCACATTCACGCTCTCCATATCAGATTTGGTATTCATTTCCAAATGTTGTGATACAACGTGTATGCTCACATTTTCTTTTCCACAACCGTCATTCAATCCAAACAGAATCTCGATGTGCATGAGTCTGAGCTGTTCTTTTAACATATCTAATGATTTCTCCGATTCACACTAATCAAATTGTGAGAGTTAGCAAAAATGTTTACATTGAGAAACATCTCAAGTTTGCTTTCTTTTTGATCATGGTGTATAGCGGTGAGCGTTAATAACAGCTCCCTATTGATTTTTAAGCTGTGCACTACTATTATTTTTCATTAATATCCTTTATTAAGAGCATTTGTTGATTACTCAAATAATATTGGTTTGGAATATTCTATAGATCAATATGACCTGTGCGGGCCAGATAGAATCTCATACAATAAAAACATTTTTCCAACGCTTATACCATTAATGGCTCTAATTACTTAATCACGTGAAAGCATTCATTGTCTAACATCTATTTATATAAATTCTTATTATTGATTTTGTTTCTCAAACTCCTTCTCTTATCAGGACTAAGTACTACTTTTTCTATCCAAACCAATTTGCTTGCTGTTTACGTAGCTACGCGATGTCTTTGCAATACTTCTTGGAGTCTAGTTCATCACGTTTGTTCGCTTATATATCCATATTAGCATAATTGTGATGATTTTCTGTACAATATTGTGTTCTTCTTTCGATTCCTATTCGTTGAAGCTGACTGTTGTATGGTTTTCAGGTATTAAACCTATAATAATTACACGGATCAATGGCTCGTTCCAACGATTCTGAAGATGTCGAAAAGATTAAGAAGTATATACGGATGCTAGAGACCGATGATAAGGTTGGAAATTAGAAGAAGCATTGTTAACTCTGGTTTTTCAGGTTGGGAAAGCTTTAAAAAAGCTTGATAAGGTTGAAATGACTTTGGATCTCCTCCAAAAGACTAAAGTTGGAAAGTTTGTTAACAAGTTTGGTGCTCTGTTTCAAACTCTTGGTAAAGCTTCTGTTAAAGATTACAAGGAAATACTGTTCACGGTGAAGAAGCCAAGCGTATTGTCGGTAAGTGGAAACGAATAGCGAAGGAAAATGGAGTTCCCACGACTGCATGTACAAGCTCCAGCGATTATCCTTCCAGGTGCTTTCCATTGATTAATGTTGTATCTCACGTTGTTGTTGCAGTTCAATTGTTAAAACGGAAGAGAATCCAACTAGAAAGAGGCAACGTTCGAGCTCTCCAATTATCAAAAGGGAAATTAAAGCGGAGGAAGCCGATTACTCTGAAACAACTAATGACGAAGTTACTAGCCAATCAAAATCAAAACGAGTAAAAGTAAACGACCATTGTAGACATATATTAATGAAACAAAATTTCAGGAAGAACCTACTGCCTTTGAGCAAGCCCTTGCTAGTTCGGTTGTACAATCGAAGCCTAAAGTAAAAAAGGTTAAGCGAGAAAATATACTGGATTTACCAGAAGTGGATTTGAACTACCGTCCTCTACCTACTCTAACCTTATCTTCTAAGTCAACAGCTCCTCCTCCACAAGGTTTTCATTCACTTAATGGAAGTAATACGTTATACTTTACAGAAGAAGAGTTCAATCCTGAAAAAATGTTCAAACCACGTAATGAGCGTGGAAAAGTTTTCGCGGGTCGAAGAAAAGTTAACCCGCTCAGTGAAGTACCATCACTGTTTAATATGTGTTTAAGAATTATCGGTAATAACATTGATGGTAAGTAGATTCATGCAGAATCCTAGTTACACCTCTACTTTACAGCGATCGAGGATACAGGAGACATTCCATTTGACATATTACGCCCTGTTCTGGAAAAATGTAACGAAAAACAACTTATGTACATTGAGCAACGCAATCCCGTAATTTTCCTACCTTTCTATACATTGACAATCAATTGTTTCCAGTATCTTGAGGAAGACAGTAGTGCACTCTGGGAGAAGTTTGTAACAAAGAAATACCCTTGTAAGAAACCCGCGAAACACGAAGCATGGAAGGATATGTATTTGAGGTTGGTGACTTGAAATGTGCGAGAAGGTAATTGCTCCAGTATAGGTTGAAAAATGAAGAAGCAGAGCGTCTAAAGAGTTTGAGTAAAAAAATTGGAAGAGCGAACGCGGACATGGATAATGTACAGAGAAAGGCAATGCTTGCTGACGCTAAGGCTCCTAGGGATGTTAGAGTTCGTCAAATGAAGAATGGTACAACACAAGGTGCACATCTCATTCCACACGCCTTAGATGTTACAAAAGCAAGACGCCAAATTTTTGAGAGTGGTAAATCTATTCAATTCAAACTAACGTAAAGGTCACCGCTTTTTTAGGGTCTAAATCATCTCTAACTGCCATCCCAAATGCAGTTCTCAGTCGTAACAGTACATTAGGATCTAAAACAGAAACCAAGAAGCAAGGTCCGAAAAAAGGAGCATTAATGATGAAAACCATGAAAATGCTGAATATCAGAAGGTCCCGTTGAGACGCTTACCAAGCCTATACTTCTATCACTTGTAGACTTTAAATGACCGTTTTCTTTCGTATTATTAATCTTTTAGTCAGAATAGCCTATAGCTTTTTACCGCAAATGTTTGAGATGAGTTGAGATTCGAGCATTTCCCCCGCTCTTAGAGCCGATTTATTAATAATAGATAGTTTCTTTTTTGTCTTATATTTTTTATATATACAACTATTTCTTTGGCATAATTTGGGAATAGATTATCTTTTATTTGCAGGCTATTAAGGGATTCCACTGGTATACTTAGTGTGATAATTATCCAAACTGTTTTCTAACCATGTGCTTATTCATATATTTATATTTTCATTTGGGTGCTTTTTTCCCTAGCGTTATGTTGAATGAGGAGAAGTTCATCTGAAAATTGTTTTCTATTAACTTCCTTATGAACATGAGAATAAACCATAGATTTTTCAACTTCTTACATTCCAATTAGTGTTAATTACGTTCACTTACTACCCTTCCCCATCTACTACCAGGCTTCCCCTCATCTTTCCATTTCACAGATGCATTGGTTTCAAAATATTGCGAAGTTAAGCATCTTTAACTCATCTGCTGAGAGTCACCATGAACTACAATCTCCGGTTAGTTTTTTTTTTTAGTCTTTGTTCCTTTTTTGTATTTTCTTTGATCATCTTGATCTTGCTTCGCTTTTTTCAAACTATTTTTGCTTCGGACCTTGCAACCTTATGTGGACTATTCTGCGCTGCGCAACATCTCTTGCAAACCAGCTCGATCGGGGAAGTACAAACCGTATGAGAAGTTCGATCAAGAATTAGACCTTATAAGGTCAACCAATTGGCAACGTTACTATTCCAAAAAATTTACTATGTGTCTTCCTGTTTCTTAAAATCAATCGGCCCAGAAAACGCGTCGTGATTGGCAAGGACAGGTGCATGGTCTATGTCCTTTGCGACACAGTTTCATAGGTTTAGTTCATTCTTGGTTTATATTTCGTCTTCTTTCTCTCGTTGTCGTCCACATATGTTAGCATAGTATCTTACATGGCTAGAAGGGTCGTTTAACTTTTAATCAGCTCTGTGTCTCTCTTTCTCTCTCTCTTAATAGAATGGCATCTGTAATGAACGACTTCCCGGGAGGTCTACAACTCAAACTTACTTGTACGATCTTCTGAAGATTGCATTTATCGGAAATTTTTTTTTGAATTCTAGCTTATTTTTTTAAACAGTTTTTCATTCAAGTATTTCTCTTATCGTCCATCTGAAAAGTCGTTTGAAACAATGCGCGAAGGGTTTGTTCTATTTCCACCTAGCATTCCTGTTCATGCTACATTCAGTATCTCGCATTAATCCTTAGCTTTTTAGAATTTGTGAACTTGAAGCTTCAAGTTTGTAGTTCTTTCACACTGTAATTGTAATCCTCTGCAAAGTGCAACGAATTCACATGGTAAGTTGAGTTTCGATGATTGACCAAAATTGGCTGGTAAATGTCATTCGTTACTGTGATGTGAAAACCTTCTTGTCTTTCTTCTTTTCTCCGATTTTTTTCAAGACTTCAATTTTCTCTCAGCGCTACATCTTTTTGTATCTTTACGTTCCGTTCTTCAACTTTTCGATAACTTCTGCAATACAGAAAGAGTCCTTGCGAATGTTTAGAATGTTTGTTTCAAGATATTTCCTTCAACTGATTGACTCCAATAAAAAAGTGATTTGTTAGGAAAAAATGTTGAGGCTGTTTTGTGATCGTCACTTTTCATATCCGTTTTCTTTTCGTTTCTCCGTCTTCAGCAGTCTCAATGAGAGTCCACGTTAGCTCATACATTTTGAGAGAGGATAAAGCCGAAAAACGTAAGAGCTTCTCCAGCCTGAACATAATTCGTTTACGATCATCATAAGCTTTGTCTCTTCTCATTTCAAATTTTGCTGAGCGCCAAGTAGGAGTTTTGATTTCTGCTTTGTGTAAATGTTACCAACTAAGATAAAAATACTTCTTTGTCAATTTATAATGAAGACTAGTAAATAGGAGTATTCTTTAGAATGAGCATATATCTGTCAACTTGTTTATCTAATCGTGATATTAAATCGTCTTCTGGTCGTTGGTTGAACACGATGATGCTGTGTTCATTTCCAACAAAGCATCGAATAGGTTCCAAAAGTTAGTTCGAAAGCAACTAGCTGTTATTCGAGAAGAAGCTCTGATGAAAATATGAATTTTTTTGAGAAGTATTGGAGCAGTTCAGTGCAAAAAATCGGAGCTGAGTCGAGAGTGTATAGGCTTTGGCCAAGTTTACGAACTCAAATGTTTGAGAACTAGAAAACGGCAAGGTGAACTGGCCTCCACACCTGCTGCATAATGCGATGAATGATGTATGCTTTTCCTTCTGGAGATTCGGATGTATTCCCTCAAGCCGTTCTATCCATATTTTGAATTTAAGGATTTACAATTTGCTCCATTTTCACTTCCTTAGTATTTGATGGTTTCGAGTTTGGTATGATAATAGGAATTATGTGCACGATAATCCGCACATTGATTCAGCTGCCATATTCTTAATCTTCCTTTTTTTATCAGAGATGATGACCTACCTAGTGAGATGAATGAGACTGAATTTGGAGAAATGTAGGAAATGCCTTCCTGTCACAATAATTTCTGATTAATTATTGGAGCTACCGAGCCGTAATTGGTTCCATAATTCACGAATCTGAGCTTTCGTCTCTTTGCGTGGGAAAACATATTTGCAGAAAGACAACAAAGCAAAAAATAATCAGAACATTTCCTAGTTTTACTGCGGTTGATTCGTCAGCTAATAAGTTGCGTCTTCTCTGATTTTTGTCCTTTCAAGGCTGACCTTTTCAAACCTTTCTCAGTTTTTTCTCATAAAGTTCCGTATGATTTGATTGCATCTTAGTTCTTAGAACTTCCCAAATCACTTGCCTGATTATCTATATGGATGAAACGCCCGCTCATCCACAGGCTCGTAATCCAGCTTATTTTCTAGTCTTGCTTTTGGTCTATTTAGCATCTATAACAGCTTTGTAGGCTGAGAAGGAAATTGAGGCATTAAGAGAGAATACTACCATTTGTTCTTTAGTCAAAGTTAGAATTCTGACCATATCTGGAATTAATATTGGATAGGAAAACTTACGTAGGTTGCTCATATGTGCTGCCATCTTGTTTCTTGAGAGATAAACAAGAGAGAACGAAACTACAGTGAAGTGATTCTATAATCGGTAGCTCTGTCTTTCACTCGCTCTCTTTCTCTCTCTCTTCATCAATTTCTATTGGGACGATCCTTTCCAGTTCGATGGAATTCACACAAAAAAGAAAGAACCTTTCAAGCTGTTTGATTTTTATGAAAGAAGCCATATGTGGATGCTTTCCTAGACGTTTTTGTAATTCTTTTTTTGGCTTTTTTTTCAATTAGAAAAAATTTGGAGAAAACCTATTAAGTTCATCAAATGTATCTTCTCTCCTCCTACTCTCGAATTGAGAGACTCAAAAGTTTGCAACGTTGATGATTTACGAGTTGTTTTATCAAATAGGGATGTGCCGCATTTGGCATGCATCATTGGATACACGAATGACTCTAACTGATTAGTCAGTCGTTTGAATTATAAGCTTTTGTGTTTCATATTGGTCTCACTCAGTTTCATTATAAGCCGTAATTATAGGATTTAGCAAAAGGATTATGGCACCTGAGCAACATCGTGCGTTAGTCAAGCTATTCTGACCAATTATAATTTCTCTCAACCGAGCTAGAATTAATATCGGATATTTGGATTTATCTAAAGGCATATGAATTAAGAGTACTCTGGTACCGCGGGTACATCACAAGCAACATGAGAGCTCAAAACGAGAGATATAGAAAAGGGACGAGAAATGTCAGATGAGATAGATCATCCTATAAGTTTTCCCTGACTGCTTCGTTTTGAAATGCGAGGTAGAAAGCTTCCATCGACTCGCGAAGTCATGAGAGGAGAAATTAAGATTGCAAGTAAGGAAAGTAGACAGCTGGAAGAGTCGAAGTGAGCGTAGTTTTACTCATTTTTTCCAACTACAACCTATGCTGTAAGAGTTCAATTTATTTACCGAGCTATCGATATTTGAACAGGGTCAGTTGCACTCTTTTCAAAAGTTTATAAATTTTCTCTGGACGCACTGAAGAAAAAAAAAGAGGAAAAGAAGAGAGAGAGGGAGAGATTGCTCAGAAATTGAACAATCCTGCTCTTCTAGATCTACGACTGGAAGAGACGGCTTCTGTTGTCAGTCCACTCTCAGTCCAGTCCTTTTCTCATTATGTTTCAATTCTCTTTTTTTCATATCTCACCCTCGTCCATTTTTCACTTACTCTTTCGTCCTCATTGCCCTTCGTCCTCTTTCTCAATTTCTATCCATCTCTCTTCATCTATCTTTTCAGCACTCCGCGATCGCCTGTTTCACTTTTTCGTTTCTCTTCAATTCGCTTTTTCTCTTTCCATCTTTCTGTTTCGTGGTCGACGTGCTGGCTGTGTATTGCGCCCCGCTAGTGCCAGCAAGTGCGACCAGCCTTATTGATTTTGCACTTTTGCGAGGGTTTCCGTCACACACATACTCTTTCATACACATAGACGCACATATAGACGGGCAGAGAGACAGACACATACATACGAAGCTCAACTAAACAGAGAATCAACTCGTTATCCTAAAAAAAAACCTGCATTTTCTTGCCTGGAGACGTATTGACCCTTCGTACTTTGTTGAAAACTCAATGTCCGCACCACTTAGGTCATCGCTAGTCCTCTGAGTGCAGTATGAACTTCCGATGTCTGTTTAAGCCTTCTTTTTTTTTCGTTTTCGAATCGTTTTTTACCTTGCCAATCTCGTTTATCATTTTGTGTTTTATCTGCATCGTTGTGTTTCATCTCGCCTTTCGCCGTCAGCTGCTTACCCAGTTGGTTATCGTTTCTTTCTTGCAGATTTTAGGACTTCTGTATTCTGTTTAGTTTCTATGAACTTGTTGCGCTTCATCATTCGCTTTCATTCTGCCCTCAGTTGAGGGCAGAACTTTCATTGGTTCTTCGTTTTTTCTTCGTATTGACACTTCCTTTTATTAATCGCATATCAATGGAATTTTATGAGTACCTTGTCTTTGCTTAAAGCTGACGTCATTATCGTCTTCAAGATTCACAATTGACTAAACTATCCTAACTTCTAATTGGCTTCGTAAGTAAAGCAATTTGAGCTTCGAGTCATATTCAAATACGCTTATTAAAAGTTTGTATGTATGTGAGTAATAGTATGTATATTTATGTGTTTGATCATTGCTTCAGCTTCTGAAGCCATTGACATATAACATCGTTGAAGTTACTGGACTAATTAGAATATGCTGAATTATTACTTTTGAATTCTCCTTTCTTATAATTATGACAAATGAGCAAAATCAAGACCAGTGTCTATAGTTTGTTCAAGTTTTTCCATCCAATTCTAGCTGTTAATCTATTATTATGATTTTAATATATTCAGACTTAACTATTACTTCTTTCAACCTATTTTCCCACGTGTTTCACACCAACACACACACACACACACACACACACACATGCACATACACGCACACATACACTCTCTCAGGATTGATTCTTCAATTCTCTGCCTTATGTCTTCATTTTTCCGTCCGGTTTACCAATTACAGGCCATCAGTGTCACTGAGCGACATTGGAATGCTTGAATTATTAATGACGCTGCCAGATCTTCTTTAATTCCATCTTCTTCTTTTGCACCCCTTTTCGGAATACCGCGATGGTTTGCATACCGTCACCAAAAGTAATTCAAACTGACTAATGAGGTTCCTGTTTATCCAACCAAGATGCTCATTGTATAGCTCGCAACATGGTTTTTTTGAGTTATAATCCCATTTAATAAGGGTTTTGTCCGATGTTGCTAAGCTGCAACTCATTCAGCCGTAATCACAGTTGAAATGTGTTATAGATGACCAACTTGTGCTTCATTTCGGAATGAACAAGTGAGCTTCTTTCTTGCAATTTAAAATCTTGTCGTTATCGCAGTCGGAATTTGACTAATTTTGAGATCATGCTCACGCATGCTCGACGGATCTCTAACTCTTGACCGGATTTCTCTAGCCTATTAAGGAAATGCTTCCACACTAAGCAAGCTTTTCTGCTCGGGACATCTCACTCGTCTTCACCCTTCACCATCTATAAGCCGCAAGAGGGCGAGGGAAGGAAGAGTAGGTGCAGGACGAGTCAGTCCCCTAGCCCAGTATCCTTTAAATGGAATGAGATGCATGTATTAATGGTCACACGACGTCGATAAGCGGTTTCTCGGCAACTCTCTTCCCCCTCTTTTGGAGCTGAACTAATTAGGGACTAAAAAGAAAAATGAAGGATAACCTTTTGGGATGAACGATCACGTTGACATGCCAGTTTGAAAAATCACTCGGATCTTCAAATAGCTTCACTCTGCTGTTTTGGACTAGAAATTGATGTGGTAACAATGAATTGCCGAAGAGACATGACACTCTCTCGTTCTTTCTCTCTTCTTTCATGGGCGGACGAGTGCTTGTTAAGCTTATAAGGTCCGCCCCTTATGATCAGAGCAACGTAGGGTGACCCTTAGTGATCTAATGAGGTTTCGCATTTAATTTATATGCTTTTCTTTTTTTTTAACGCTTCTCTAAACTTTTTTCCCACAGAATTAGTCACTATGAGTATTTTATGGTCATAATGTGGTTGCCATTTCCTCCTCTTATTGAATTAGAATATTTCTTGATTCAGTTAGTTCTTATAAGTTTCACGGCATAGATTAGGAGCCTGATTGTGAGTGTATTCTGGTTTCTTTACCTTTGCTCTTTTATTCCTTGATTAAAATGAAGCTTTGTTCTATCTCTTTCTTCGGATAGAAGGCTACTGTAGCATGTGAGCCTTTCATCTCACTTCCTATAAATTGGAGCACAGCACTTCCTATATCTCTCATCAAAGAGACAGGTAAGGGACGACAATGCATTCTTCAACATATTCGCGGCCTCGAGGTTGATAAACTTTTTCTTCTTCTTTAGAACTAGTATAATGATTGGCTGAGAAGCTTCGTTTTATCCTTTGAGAGTCTTAAGCTTTGTACGGTGGCCTTTGAATGTCCTTCAGAGAAAGTAGCACCCTTAGTCGAGAAAAGCTCATTCCAATCGAATCACCCCACATAAAGTTATATACAGCTTCTTGCATCTATACTTGCTCTTTCAACAACTCTATGACTTTTGCTTGTTTGGAACAACCTTGCATATGGCAACCACATTATCTGAATACTCTTCATTTTCTGAGTATCCGTTTGACTTTATCATGAAGATCCTTGCATTGATGTTCTTGGATGTCCGAGCTTAGCAGACAAACTCGAGCTAATCGGCAAGACTCTTCAATTATGTTGAGCGTTTAACGTTTCTTGTTTTCTCATGGAATAGTTATTGTATCATATAATAATCTTCAAGAATCCTCCTTAATTACAGCGGCAGTTTTATCCGTTCATTAAACCTATACTGATTCATCGCGCCAACTGTATCATCGTCGAATATATATCCTTCCATTCGAGCTTAATTTTTATTAAAGCTTAGCTACAGACCGCCTCTTTTAATTATTTCAAGCTATCGATCGACACCTATCCCGGATTGGTGCTTCTCATTCAGCTGATAACCTCCGAATTTGGTGCCCGCCTCCTACACGGCTCAGCTTTCCGGCCCTCCCCTTTCCTGGGTGACCTAACATGTCTTCAGACGACACCCCTAGAAGCAGTTTCAGCTTTATGACTTGTAGTTTACCTACAAAAGGTGGTACATTCAATGTCGATAATTTGCTGAGTCGACTAGCGAACCTTCCGCCTACTTCTACATCAATTATATCGCTAGAACCTCGACCCACAGCAAAATCGTCGTCATCGGCTAGAAGAAAGCGGAAGCAGAAAGATCCTGATATGATCTCATCATCTTCTATTCAATCATTCGAACAAGAGGAACCACCTTCGATCAAAGTAGAGAATGGTCTGGCTTCTACTTCACCTCAGTCAATGAACATTACTTCACCAACAACTTCGTCCGAATCTTTTACGCAAAAGCTGAACTCATTCCGTGAAACTGAGCATCCAACTGTTGTATCTCCTTCTGTGGGAGAATCTCAGAATATTCATGATCTACTTCTACATTCGCTTATTGCCGATAATGGGAATCTACCTTGGTATCTGAAATCACAAGAAGCTATTCAACAGCTGTTTTCAAAGGTAAGATATGCCAGTCACTGTGCGATCCATATTTCGATGCACAAGCTATGCTCCTCTCTTCTATCCTATCTATCTGGCCTGACGAAACATCGTTGAGTATTGTGCTAGTAATATGTGCGACATGTAGACAGATATTTTCATTTGGTTTCAAAAAAGTGTTGTGTAGTTTTGTGATTTGGTTGCTCGTTATCTCCTAGTTTGGACTCTAAATTGTGGTTTGACTTTTCTCTCTCTTATTCTCTGTTTCTCTTGCTCATTTCCTCTCACTCTATCTATCTCTCTGTGAAAGATTTGCAATCCTGTGTTTATTTCATTATTCTTTAATATCTCCATTCGTTTTCTCATAACTCGGTCTTTCGCAGTTCGAAATGCCAGACTTTCAATGAAAAGTTAGATTAGATATAGCTAACTATATAAATATAAATATATCTTTCTAAGCATGACCAACCAGCACCTGCAGCCGGCACCCATGTGATTAGTATTATGGTAGCTTATCTCACATAACTGCAGTTTCCACCTGCATAGAGATATCAGATTAAATGAGTAGAGAGAGCGAAGCGAGTTACGAGAAATTGCCTTTAAATCATTTCCGAACACACAACTCAACATTTCAAATAGACAATGTTATAATAAAGGCAATAAGCCTCATCTAACTTATAGTAATTTGATGCAAAAGCTCAGCCCAAAATATTCCACGTCTTGATTAGCATATTGTGAAATTTGAAATTTGAAAATCATTGACTAAGATGTCGGGTCGGGTTGTTAGCATTACGTGGCATACGTGGCAACTCACAAAAAAGTAGTAAATGAATTTTCATTTACTAAATATTCTCTCACACAAGTGGTTGTTGAGATGAATGAAATTGAAAAAGAATACCGAAGCAAATCAAATGCAATTTTGAAACAGGAAATGCTGCTGCTGCTGAAGACTCGGGTACGATCTTTTGTTTTATATTTATATTACATCCCAACAATCTGCTTCTACTCTCTAATCTCTGTGTTTCGATCTTTATAATGTATAGGACTTGGTTAGATGGCGTCGCTAATTATTATGTGCATCTTACTGTGTTTAAATTTCTATTTTTAAAATCAATTTCAAATTTCATTTTTAATAATAGGGCTGGGCATGGCCTAGCGCCTGGTAACTTTAGCACAGATAGACAGAGATAGGATAGGATAGGATAGGATATAAAATATATATTTTATATTATTTAACAGCGCTTGACTTAAATTTCCTTAAATGAGCGATGATTAAATTTTGGATTTGATATAAGCGGTTTAGATATCATTATTCCTTCCCATACATGGAATTGAAGACATTAGAAAGGAATTTCCTTTTTTTTTGAGAGGGCTCTCTCTCTCTCTCTCTATCTCTCTCTCTCTCTCTCCATCTCTCCCTCTCTCTCTCTCTCTCCCTCTCCCTCTCTATCTCTCTCTCTCTGTATCTATATTCACTTTCAATTTTTTTTTGGAGACGAAAATTAAGTATTGGGCAGGGGAGTGTTTGACTTTAGTCGAATGTAATCCCTAAGATGATTTTGGTGAGAGATAAAGAATAACTATTCTTTCACCTTTAATCGCCAACACAAATCCTGAACAGGATTAGGAGATCGCAGCATTGACCTTTGTAGAGAGGGGAGGACAAATCTGAATTGGGTGAAGACACTTCGCCAAGTGAATTCTAAATGGGATGCTGTCTTTTTACTTGACGTATGCGACATGTTTCTTTTAAAAGATGCTACATCATGTTGAATACTCTAGCAATTCAATACATTCAAGTGAATATCAGCTCTTTGAACATACATAAGATTAGGATAGTCAGGAACGAAAGTGCATATATGCTAATTAAAGCATCACATGTATGGCTGGCGACAGCATCGGCAACAGCAACAGCAGCATAAACGCAAATACCATAACTGCATTTATGAAAATGGTTAAAGAAGTTGTTTTTGTCTGTTCTCGTCTATATACATGATGCTGCTGCTTCTGCTGCTGCTGTGTTCCATGTATGAATGATATGTCGTATTCATATTAGTATAGTCATATGTAATGTCTCAGCAGCTACTATTCCATTGTGCTAATTGAGTTCATAACATTATAACCGTTTAGTGGAAATAGCATAAATCGCATAAAAGTTTGAAGAGAATACATATTTTGCAGCTAATTGCAACTTTTTCTTCCGCACTCTCTCTCTAACTCTCTCCCACACTGATATTCAAGCTGCGAATGTACTAAGATCAACTATTCATTCATATTTTATTCACTTGATTTATGCGATTCACAAGCTGAGCATGATGTCGTAGATTACTAATATCTTTTGCTTAATTTGAATATTAATATAGGTTTAGAGTCAAAGTTCTCTATTTTTTCCATCATTTCATACGACGCATTATCTTGCTCTTAGACCTGTTTAAATAGCTTCAAATAGCTTATTAGAAGTAATAAGAAGCATCAGAATCTGTGTTGTTAGAAGAGGATTGTCCAGAAAAGCTATTCTTAACATACACATAGATGGAGCACACACACACACACACACATACACAGATACATACAGACATTCTCACTCACTCCACTCATTCACTCACTCACTCACTCACATACACCCAATCTCTTAGATCGCTTGAATGAGTTTTGCATTCGATCTGTGCATATTGAGTTGTTAACCTGATAGGTTATTGTATTAGGATAATCAAGCTTTAGAAAGCATTAAAATGATTTCATCAACGATGATTTTGGTTGTGTTGATAGTATGGGTGTGATATGATAAACTACTGTAAGATCAGCATCATAATCATGTTAACCATTCAATCTAATATCATATATTTTCTTTTTATTATTATTCATTTGTCTTATTCTGTTAAAAATTATTTCAAATATCATTACTAATCATAATATGTATGTACGGGGTATGTATGTGTGTGTGTGTGAATGTGTGAATGTCAACCTTTCATGAGATTCATCCTATTTCCTATTTGCGCTAATTATCTTTCTTGTATGAAGCCTCCTCTCCTATATGATAGTATTCATATACATATACATAGATATATATTGAATTAGAAGACAAAAACTGAATCATCATCAACGATGTCCGTGTCCGATGATGTTGATGTCATTTCTATTTCAATGTGCCATTTTCAATTTTTAATGTTGCGAGACATAAAACTTTTAATTTTTTCGGAAATATAAACATATCTATATGCTTCATCATTCTATATGAATGAAGCTTCCTATATCATACAGTTGATGATGAAGCTTAATCAGTCATTTGCGTATGATTTTCATTTCGTGACTCTTCATCTTCGTCTTCTTCATCATATTCATTATATATAATGCATATGATTTGAAGAAATGTAATTCATTCATATTATTTTACCTTTTTTCGGCTTGGCCTCTAATGGACTGTACTGATAATGTTCTCAAAGAATTATGATACCCATTGCTTCAGCTTGCTAGGTTGCTTCGTTCTGATAGCATATGTGTGTGCAGCTCGTCGAACTATTCGCAACCTATTAAATGCTTCGCAATACTTATCAGCTTAGTTGTTTTCCAGTTCATAAGCACAAAATTTGTATTCAACTTTCATTAGACGAAAAAAAAATTTTTTTTTCTTTCTTTTCCATCTGTTTGGCTGAATGATTTTGGGTTTAAGATGTTCGTACTAGCCTCACCTCTCTCTCTCTCTATCACATTGTCACTCTACTTCATGAATACTCATTATGTATTCTATTCATTGATATTAGTACATTCAATCAGCCTTTATCAGTTTAAACAATTTTTTTGTACTTTACTTTAATGTTAAGAACTGTCACTTTCTATTGCGAATCGCATAATCAATTTTGAATTATGTGATGCTTTTTAGAGCGCTATTACCATTGGTCCATTTAGTGCTCTTTGCCCACAAAGCAACAGATATGTAGTTCTGGGCCCTTCTATGTGTTTACTGAACGAACTAGAGTACTGGAAAAGTTGTTGTCAAGCGTCCTTTTTTTCCCCTATTTTCCCTATACTCAACAGCAGAATATTTCCTCTCTTCCTCTCTCTCTCTCCATCGTTCCCCCTCTGTTATTCTGTTAGCCACCTCTCTCTCTCTCTCTATTCATCTTTTTTTTGCTTCATTTTCATTCTTTCAGTATTTCTCAAACTCTTTGGCGTCTCTTACAATTATTATTATCTATCTACTTCATTCATTATCTATCATACTCTCTATTGCAGTATGAGTTTCTTTTCTCTATTTTTATCAAGCTTGCGTTATTGGTTTCTTTGAATCCTCTTTCATTTGTGCGATCTCTGTTCATCCGTTTCTCTCTTGCTCTAACTTTATCTAGTAGTGACCGATAGCTTTCTTCAATTTTCGTTTTCTCGGCTTTCTTTTCACTTATTTACTTTCTTTAATATAGTGTGAAATTTATGAGGTCGTCTCGTAAAAGCTTTGACGTTACATATTTTGTCATGAAGCTGGACAGCCAGGCCGGGAGAAGGCACACATCCGTTTTGTAGTTTTATTAGAAACACAACAAAGTCATGTTAAGAGAGATTCTTGGATATTATTCAAATTGTCCTCTCTATCACTCTTTCCTTCTCCTTCCTTTTTTATATATTCAAATATTGTCATTTTATTTGGATACAAAAAGGTTGGATGCTTAGCTTGTTTCAAACTGCTTGATTCCCGGAACACTTAAATTACGTCGTATGATTGCCAAGTAGGTGCTTGAAGTGGTCATATCTGCTGCTGCTGCGTTCAATGATTTTCTCTTTTTCTGGGTCTGTGTTAAACTCGGAGAGATTATATGATATTTAATTTAGTTTGCGCCATTGCTATCTCTTACTCAGTCCTGTCCTTCAAGACTTGTTGAATGCTTTTCTATTCTTCACTTTCACTCAATGTTAGGCACTCTCTTCGTCCTTATCTAGTTCTCCTCTTGTGATTCTTGTTAACGTCATCTACATACTCGTTATGCTTTGTTTGTTATTTGTTTGCGGTTATCGTCAGTGCTCAAGCGACGCCGTCTTCGTATTCGCCTTCGTCGCTTTCGGCAACATCGGCCATAGGTCATTGTGCCGAAGCAGAACGGACGAACGGCAGGCACCACCCAGCACCCGGAGTAGGAGTAAGAGCCTGAACGGTTGCTCAGTGGGAGAGAAAAGCAACAAAATGACTAACAGAAAATTCACGTTCTTGTTAGTTTGAACTGTTGTGTTGTTTTCGGTTAGATGTTGTCCGCTGAGTTCATGAGTGAGTAGGAACTTCACCAAAGGGACAATAAAGCTTGAATCTACGATAAAGTAAGCATAACTGATAAGATGGGTGTTTTCTTAATTTATGATGTAAACATAAATTCACATTTGGAATTAAAGTAAACAAATTGATTTGAATTCTCGGTCAACCTTCGAACAGCTTTCAAATGGTTTCAAACACGTGTGCGATGTCATGATGTGAGGGAATCATTGAGCTTGCATCAATCTCAGTTACTCATTTGCTATGCTTCGAACCCGGAAAAAGCTTTAGAATGCTCACCTGTTATAGTCTTAATTTAAATTTGTCACCTAAATACCCTTTGGGTGCTTGCCTTATTGGATATCAGCCATTTAAAAGACATTTGAGGCCGTTGAGTTTAACAGGATGTCGTCCCATGGGAGATGATGGTCTTTGTGCTCTGTATTTCTTCCATGGTTCACGTTTTGTTTCTTACTTTATTATTACATACGTCTCTCTAGCTACTCACATCTCTGACATTGAATATAGTGATGTTCGTCATTTCGGAACAAATTCTCTTCTTTTTTTTATTTTATTTTATTTATTTCCATTTTCATAACATCTCGTCTCCTGCCGTCGTCATAGTGTCTTCCTATTGAAAGAAATAGTGGCGCAAAATGATTATAACGCTTTTGTGTGTTAAATACTTTCATTTCATTTCGCTTTGCGTTCCACTTTTTAATCAAATTAAATTCGAACGGTTTATTTTGCATTTTGGAGAGCGATAATGGCTTTTTATTATACTTTATGTTGTGTTTCTATTATATATCATAATGCTTGTAATGCTTTACTATCAATTTCGCCACTTCAGCATTTCCAAAAATTATTTTTGTCTTGAAACTTGCTTCGTTAGCATTAATCTATTCTCAATTAGTTCTCTACCCCGATTACCTTTTCTATCTACCTTTCCATCTCTTCCTCTCTCTCTCTCTCTCTCTCTCTATCTCATCTCTCTCTCTCTCTGATTTACTCTCTTTCTCTATGCTTCTTCTACTGTCGAACACCAAATGCTTTAATATGAAGACGAAACCTTTTTTTTCGTCTTTTCGTAATATAAACTAGAAATGACAAAAAAGAAAAATTAAATTATTTTTTGTCTAATAAGGGAGACAAGCGTGATACAATTTGGCATGTTCTGTTCATCCCCTAAGTGAGGCAATGATGTGATGCTGTCTAAGAAAAGAGCTGCTTCGATTAGCGCACATCCATCTTTGGGCTTAAACGAATCGGCCAAGTGTTCGATTTTTCCGTTGTCCTCTCAAACAAGCACTCTCAATGCATTAAATTCATATCTTACTCATTTAGGAATTTTGATATATTTCATTTAGCCTTAATTCACAGTTTTTCATCTAGTCAAGATGTTCTTCTAATAAATTCATTAGCATTTTCAATTTTGAGAGTTCACATTCAATTTGAAATGTTGATGTGTGTACTAATGAAGAGAGCTTAGATGAGAATGCTTTAACCTTATATCGTATATCGCATATTTGCCTTTTTGCTATCTAGTTAGTTGAATCACGTCTGATTGAACCTTTATAATGCTTTTGACGCTTTAAATCTTTCCTCAGGCTTAGCAACATTGCCAGTGCTCAAGATAAAAATGAACTTAGGTCTTCCCAGTTCTACACTTCCATCATATACAACTCTCCGCCCTCTATGAATGTTTGTTCTTTATGGACTCTCTCGCATGCGTTCTCTCTTTCTATTCTCGTTCGTTCGCTGTTTCTTTTGTGTGGTTCTCTATTTCTCTATGTTGCTTGTTCTTCATGCATTGCTCAGCCGTCGTCCTCCGAACCGAAGAGTCGAAAGCGTTCTTTATTTCGCGCAGGCTCACATCTTTCTTTCAAGATAGTAATTGAAAGAAAAGGCTTAGAAGTTATTTCTTTTTCGTATCATTCTCTCTCTTTATTTATATTTTTCAAAAGATCATTCTCAGCTATGTTCCATCTGTTCCATATCCTCTTTGATGTTCATTTTTTTTTGTGTGTGTGTTGCACCAAATATCAATTGGTTCATGATTGTTCAGAGAGGAGAGACTATGAGAGTCAGGGAATTAACGCTAGTTTACACACAGACGCACAGTTCTTCGACTGAAATCCCGTTCTCTCTTTCGTTCATTCTCCGTATACAGTTAGACACATACAGTAGACGGAAAAAAAATCATCACACGCACGACCCCACGTTCTATTCTGCATCATTTTTTTCTGATGTCCGTTCAATTGAAGCCATGTGTATGTGTATGTTGCGGCGTGCTTCGAATTAGTTTTCTCTGTGTGTGTCGTCGTCATATTAGACTACTGCAAGGTAGCATAACAACATATACATATGCATATCTTTATATATCATTTGCAATATATTATCATATTCTCTATTACATTGTCATTTTCTTTCCATCTTTTTTTTTTCTTTTTTGATTCATCTTCACATAGTTGTTGGCGATGGAGTTATTGGTTTCTTTTTCGGACCTTGAATGAAGCGTCACATTCGAGGTCTGTGAGCAAACTATGGAAGCCTTGACTTTTGATCTGTCATTCAGAGTTCCAGCAGTCAGCTTGGCCAACTAGAGAAACTGCTCGAACTGAAAAAAAGCCACGCACAATAGCTATCGTTCAAAACTTGAAAACTAACTTTATCCTTCAAATTAATTGATTACTTTAACCTCTGAATCTACTGACTACTGCGTTCAGTGTGTGTTTAACTTAGGTGTTCGCATCTTCATGAAAGCTGTTCTTCTGAATCAGTGTTGTTATAATATATTTGTTTAAGTTCTTTTGTCGTTTTAGTGCTGCCTGCCAGACTGTTGTTCGCATTTCATACGTATCACTCTTTCGTTTAATTTGCATACTTAATTGTCTTCAGCATTGTTTCTTTCTTTCTTTCCTTTTTCGTCTTCTTCCACTTCTTCCACTTCTTCTTCTTCTTCTTCTTCCACAATCTATCCCTTTCAGCTTCTATTCTATACCTTCTTTCCACCTGTGTTGTTCTTTCTTTGTACTTCGGCTCGTCATCACCAATTTAATTTTTTTTTTCATTTTATTTAATTTTTTTTATTCCTATCATTCATACAATTGAATATACTAATCAGCTTTTTGTTTCAGTACTTGTTGCGAGAAGCGTCCGGAGGGACGCTACCCGCAACAGTTATTAGAATGTCTCCCACTGTTATTGGGAATATAAAATCACAAAATGATTCTGACTCTGCTGCAAATAATGGAAAGATTAAGGTTCGTTATGCTCCATCTTGACTGTATGAGTATGTCTCTCACTGTGTGAGTATGTGTGTGTGTGTGTGTGTGTGTATGTATGTGAGAGAGAGAGTGTTATCATTGAAGCTTGATGTGTTGAAACGATCTGCCATATATCTATGTCCTTGTGAAAGGTTGTTTATTTAAAAGAATCGACAAAAAAAAAGAAATGCAATTGGTGAGAGGGATAGATGGGCGATTTGAAAAGGAAAATAGTTGCTAGGAAAAATCGGAGATAGATTGAGAGAGAGAGAAACGAAGGAAAGAGTGAAAAAATGCTAAGAGAGCAGAAAAAAAGAGAAAAGAGGGAGAAGAGATAGAGAAAAGCATTGCAAGAACGATGTTCGGTTGTCTGTTCGCTAACAAAAAAAAAAAAATCAATTTTTGCAAACATCAACTAGAGGACAATAGTATTCATCTCATTCTAGTTGGTCATGATAATTTACTCGAATTATTATATAATAGTTACTGCTTCATGGCAATGCGCTTATAATTAAATAATTATCGAAAAGATTATGAGATGCTGCCTTTGCTATGCCTTGCCAGCATGCACTGCTCACATCATAATAGCTTCTATAGATGATCGTTAATAGCTATTTAACTTTGAACGTTTCTCTCTCTCTCTCATACTCTCTTTACCTCTCTCTTTCTCTCTTTTTTTTTCCTTTTTTGGTTTTACTTAATTACTCTTTGACTGATTTTAATAGTAAAATGTTTGTATTTTTTATTCATTTAAATATCTCTTTTTTTATTATCTAATTGCTAGTTGTTTTATGATCAAACCCTTACCAGGATAGAGAGAGAGAGAGGGAGAGAGAGAGAGAGTAAGAGAATGAGTAAGTGAATGAGTAAATGAATGAAATAGAAGGATAGGGGGGGGGGGGGGAAGAAGAGAGAAGATCACAGAGAAAGAGAGTTTCATTAGAGTGATCTATCCATATCCTATAACGTTCATGTTGATTTTTCATTTTAATTAAAATGTTATTCTAGATCAGTGGAAAAACTAAAAGTAAAGAAATCAACGGAACATTAAGTCCTCCAACGAATGTTAGCGACGAAGACGAAGGAGAAGAGGTGCGCTTATTTTCTATTTTATCAACCTGAAACTAACGGTTTCCAATTATGCGTGTATATATTTTATCTTGTTTTGTTATCCTTCCATATATGGGGGGATAAGTACTTACTATATATATATATTTGAGTAGTATAAGGGATGTTATACTTCTAAAGGAAGGTAAGTAATGAGCAAAGGGTAGTGGACGCATAATCATTTTATTTCTCTTTGTTTCCTACTACATCTCCTCCTCATTGACTAAGCCATCCAACGGTTGCGTTCCGCTGTTGGCATGCTGCTTCCTCCTGCTGCTCCTGCTTGCCGTAAAATCTTTTTCTTTTCTTTTTTTTTTTATTTAAAAAAGAAAAGTTTTGCGTGTGAGTAAATACAAATATTCGTAGTTGAGTACATTCGTTCGGGCAAATCAATGTTCGGAATATTTCATATTTTGTGGACTTGCTTAGATTATCTCGTTATGCGGATATGTTACATATGTAGTTATTGGGAAAGAAAGTAGAAGAGTATTCATCGTCTTACAACATCATCATCATCACCATCATTCTCTCTCTCTCTTTATCTCTCTCTCTCTCTCTCTCTCTATCTTTGTATATCCCCCTCCCCCCTCTCTCTCTCTCTTTCATTCAATTTTCATTATGAAAAAAAAACAAATGTTATTCGTTTTCGCATTGTTCGCAACTTTTGCCGTATCCAAGCCATATGTGGCAGTACTGACAGATACGGATATCGTATGTTTCTATTGTTTCATTACGCTTCTTCACTACACTAGAAACATGACCGCTCTCTTCTATCATCTTCTTCTTCTACATTTGAGTTTTGAAACAAAAATTTTTGGTGTCCAATCACTTCACATGTTTTACAGTACAAACTGTGTTAGATATGCTTTCATCATCAACACATGCTCATTTCTGATGGTGATTGTTGAGGGGTTACAGGATGTTTCAAACCACTTTTCGAAACAATGGTTAAATGGGACTCTAGTCTTCAGCTGTCTTGCTTTTTCTTCTTTGTCTCCCATTTATAGTTGCTTTTGGAAAAGAGGTTCAATACTGTTGTCTTGTCATATATAAGATCATAACGCTCCAATTTTCGGAGATTACTTCATTCATTTTTACATTAGCTGAATACGTACAATCTGTTTCAGCTGAATCATCATCATTTCCTCATTTCTATATTTCACTTTCTCCATCTATCAACTTCATTATCTTATATGATCATACTTTCTATTTGAACCTTTTCTACATCAATTATATGCTCAATATCTGTTTCCATTAAGTTTGTAATGCTTAGTTATGCGTGAAGTATAGTTTTCACTTGTTGAGCCTATAGGACTTGTCCCCCGAAGTAACTTAAATCGGCATACGTAGTTATCGTCTTGTTTTCCTCCTTCGATGTCCTTGGAAGCGCCTAGGTTTGTGTCCCAAAAGATTGCTAGCTGTTCGCGTCTACTATACTGGAAGCCATCTTTGACTATGCGTTCCTTCTCAAGGTCGCATCTTTACCATATAGGTATATAAAACTGAACTCAACACAAGGGGAAAAAGTTTAGGCGATAGATAGTAGTGAAGACAGACATAAACGTAAATAGAAGAGCAGAGCTAGTGGTGTTCTTCAAGACCACGCCGCGTACAGACGCTCTTGCTTTTTGTTGCTGTTTTTCGTCATTTACTTCTCTCATAGTTGGAACTGTTTTTCAATTATAAGAGCAACATTCATAAGCTAGGATCTCTCTCTCTCTCTCTCTATCTCTAACTATTCAGTGATATGTGAGTATAGAATCCATATTGCTTAACTATATGATAATAATGATAATTACAGCCGGAATTTAAGTATTAGTGATTGATTGTCTAACTCATTTGATCAATTCATCTTCACTAACATATTCAGTACAAATATATTGATATTTGTCCTGAATTGTGATTTGTATTGAACAATTGACTAAAAGCCTCATAGCTATGTCATTGGAGATGCTGCTGCAGGCTTTTTTGGTAAGTAGCATTTGTCCTCATTCTATTCTATTGAGATGTCTCTCTCTCTTTCTGTCTTACTCTCTGTAGCTTTGTGGCTTCTATTTACTCGATCTTGAACCTTTTTGTCGTACTCTTATGTTGAATTTCTTTTCGCTTTTATTCGAACGCTCATGTGGATATCATGTCTTCTGAGTTTTCGGAATCTTTGAAACATCCAAGCTTTTCATACAAAAAACAGTTTGTTTAGAGTTTCATCTCTATCTTGGACGACAAATTAAAAATATATATTGATTGAGCTCTGAAAATTGGGAAGTGAAGAGATCTTACCGTTCGTTTTTCAACGGTCTGGTTTCTATTTTCTATTTTCTCAACTTCTTTCCATCTCTCCCGTTCTCGTGTTTCAAACAATCTCTAACCTTTCGCAGCCTTGCTTACCTCGTTCAGTACGCCAACTTCGTTACATCGTTCCTCTTTAGAAGTTCGTTTATAACTATACAACTCACTAGATTTGTTACTACTGTGATCGCGAAGGTTTTGTCGAGGGCATAATCGACGTTCGGTCGTCGACCCGGTTGCGAAAAAACCAAGGGCTTGCTTGACCCTTCCCCCCTCTCTTCCCCCCCGCTTCCATTTTTCTCTTTTGAACATCTACTTTTTTGTAAGTTGTTCAAGTTGTTTTTCATAAACCTTGCCTTCCCACAAAGTTTACTTTGAAGTGTTGGTGATTTGCAACTAGCAGTCCTAGTGAGAGTTATTATATCAACAAAGTTGTTTGATTAAACAGCTTCAATGATCTACCGAAGTTATGAACGTCAGAAATGCCAATATCGTCTTCAACTTCAATCTTCTACATCTATTGTTTGGGTCAACTTGAAAAAATGGATTAGAAGTTGCATCTGATACCTCAATGCGAATGGCTTCTTGTTGCAACATATGGGGGTTCATTTCAAGTTTCATAGAACTATGTGCCAAAAGCTTTCAACGGAAGCTGACTAGTCAACGGATAATGGACATTGTCGTTCTGTAATATATGGGCTGAACATGACAGAAAAAAAGGCGAACCTGCCGTTTCTTTCAAAAAGAAAATAATCGTCAAAATGGTAGTCACGTTTCATCTATTATGGCCAATTTCCAAATTCGAAACACAGCTTGTCATTGTGTTTCGAGGTAATACCTTTCTCTCCTGAAGGCTATCTTGGAATTGTCTCAGCTGATACATTTTATATGATATAGTTTAGCTGATGAGATAGAAGAAACATCATCAATGCTTTATACTCAAAATCTATTGATGATATATTATAATTTGTTTTTTCATTGAAAGCACTCTGCTCAATGGACGAAACTGCTTTACTGGAAGCACAAAACAGTGTGTCACAGAGAGAAAGAATAGATATAGTAAATATAATATTTTTCTTCATGAATAGTATGATAACATGGATATGCTGAACATACTTCTAATCATTCTCTCCCTCTCTGTGACTCTCTCTCTCTCTCTATCTGTCTCACAGTCTACATATCCTTCCATAGCATGTAAGCTATTCCGATCTTCTATAAGAACGGTTTGTATATTTCAATCATTGTTCCTTTCATAATAATAACTTCCGGGCTCAATTTTCTTTGAATTACTACGAATGTGTTGATGAAAACATATTTTACAAGTCAGTGCAAAATTGGCTCGATTTGCATTTTGGGGGAACTCGTCGCTCACATCTTGATCATTCTATGAAGAAGGCGCTATACCGTAGTTATTTGTGAATCGACCTTTTAGTATTATTATTAAAAGTGTTCGTTACTTAACTATGCCTCTATAGCTCACGAGCTAATAAGACTCAATTGGATACTTCGAATGTGTTCGCCTCTAAATAATAACTCTTTAATGTGCTGGCTACTTTCGACTTCTTTTCTGAAGTTCTGATTGTCGTCCTCATCTCTAAAGTTAGACCTAACCGTTTCAAGGTCATATAAGTTGTATGCTTGAGAAGGAACACATCTATTACCTTAACCATTCGCATAGAAGAGGACAAACCGGTCCAGTTGGAGCGAGATGTCGCTATGCTGTGGATGGACGGTAGCTATATGTCGTCGGCTGAATTCTCTAACGATGCTTTCGTCCTTTATGGTATTATCTCGATTCATCGACGTCCGCCATTCGCATCAACTCTGTCAAACGATATAGAATATGTTTTAAAAAGAGCTTTAACCATTGAAATATAGAAGGCGTACGTGAAGTGATTCAAATAAATCTGGTTAGACGATTTTTCAAATATCAGCTTCTTCTCTCCATGTTTCTTACACATATTGTAAGTGCTTTTCATGAAGTATGCTGAACCGAGTCTCACACATAAAGCTATTTGTAGCTGTTTCTCCTCCTCTTTCATTGTTTCATCATCCATATATGGCATCCATAGATACATCTCTTCTACCTTCACATCTTTCATAATTCAGTTGAAAGTATTCAACTATTATATATATTTTTTCAAACAAAATTGTTATCCGTTAAGATGAATGAAAGATAGTTAGGAAGCTTGTTAAAACGAGCTCGAATTGTTTATCGTTTGTTGACAAGTGTCATGTACTGAGCTGACTACATGAGGCCTATTTGTACAAATAAATGCTCAGTAAATGTCCTCTGCTTACTACTGATGCAGCAAGAATAACGAATATAGAGCATCTCCTATATATATATTATATATATTATATATATTTGTTGATAAAAATGCAATTATTATATATTTTTGCAACAGATGGGCATATGCTTTACCTACCTTCTCATAGATTTGAACCGATTAGTATCACATATTATCATGTGATGATTAGTTCATTGGTCATCAGAGGTACAGGTTGGCAATAAACCATTTTACCCACCTTTTGGAACGCTTCACTATCTGGCAATTCGGATAAGAGAAGATAATATGCTTATCTCTCTCTCTCTCTCTCTCTTTCTCCATCTCTCTCTCTCTCTGTGTCTCTCTTATATTCTCTCTATCTCTATCTTTCCATCTCTCTACTTCTCACACAATTTTACTTCATTCATTTTGCATCTCAAAAGCTACAGTTTGAATTTGTCTATTTGACAATCACCGGAAAGATTGATTATTTCATGTTTTGAGTCCGTTTCCATGACAATCTGTCTATGGATAGTCAAGTAAAGAAAAAAGTTTTTTTTCCATTTTCATTTCTGATTAGCTTAATTCAAATGATGTACATCATATCTGAATATGAGAATGAAGATGATGTAGATTCATACACCCTCACACGCGCTCTATGTTATCTGATAATTGATGTAATCAATTACCATATACGAAGCAAAGCTAAAGCAAGACAGTTGATTCAAATGAAAGAAGTTCAATGTGTGTTCACCAAAAATGAATACACATGAGTGTATATGCTTGTTATCATTGCTCTCCCGTATTAATTACGAACTTACTTGGAATCAACTTGAGTTTCTTATCGAATGTAAACTACTCCTAGTCGTGTGTTGATAAATCAGGTATCATGAGTGTTGCAATATATAGATTTGTAATGAATTGACTTCAATAATTCATTGATGTTCTCTCTCATCATCATCACATAGTTAGCTGATCCTTGTTTATGGTTAGTTGTTATGTAGTACTTGATGTGAAATGATTTCATTCCATTTTCAACATTCATATCTCAACATCCACCTCCTCCTTTCACCTCATCTCCCGGCTTCTACCTCAAACCTCTCACATCTCCTCCTACTCTTCATCCTCCCTCTATATATTTATATTATTTCATTTTTACTATATATCAAATATGATAATTATGTGAGTGTGAATAGAATATATTATTACACCTGTACTAAGATGTCAACAAGTACTCATTTCAACATCTTAAAGAAGAGAATATGTGTGAGAATAAAAACTGAAATATAGAAGATTTTGAAGCTTAAATCTATTGTCATTAAGACTTCTGATGAGACAATCACCATATTTGCATATCAATACGTAATTTGCACTAGTGAACATTCTCATTGTATCTTCTAAGTTACTGTATTACGTGAAATGCGTTTCATGTTCATAGTAACACACACACATACACACTCTAACCATATATACTATATGTATAGTATATACTTATTTATCTATCTATATATAAGATATGCTATGAACCGTTTTGCTTAATCATTTTGATTGTAACACTCTCTGCCTCAGGCTTGTATATGGTTTGATAGATAAGCAGAATAACATCGGGATTTTCAATTGGCATCTCGTTCTCCCTCTCTCTTCCTCTCTCTCTCTCTCTCAGTGTTAACATAAGCATCTTGAGATATCTCATTGTCATCCATCTTTGTAATAATCATTTATATTCCTATCATCTATCTATACTTTAATAATTTGATCATTTTGTCGTAACTTTCACTATGAACTCCTATCAGTAGCACTTCGTGGTCTTTAGTGACTGATGATCATTCGCATCTTTATACTAACTCTGTTGTAACTCTGGGGGCATCTCTTTAAGCTTTTCCTCTGTTCTCAGAGTGGAACGAATGGCAAAGTTTCTCATCTCATCATTGACATTCAGAACGAAAGGAATATATGAGAGAGATGGAGAAAGATAAAACTTATCCGTACGACTTTTGTGTCTTCAATAAGCATGTTGTTTGAAGTTCGTACTGTTACACTAAGATAGACTTGCTTCTAACTTCTTTTCTCTCCATTTTTTCTTCAATATTTTATTAATTTTTCAATGCTTTTGTTACATTCAGTTTTGCTCCTTCCAACTACTTCCATCACCAATCCCCCCCCCCTCCCTCTCCTCATCGCCTCGTTTTTTCATTTCTTCAGCTTGTATACCAGTTTGATTAACGTTCACCGAGCATACATATCTTATTCATTGATCTTCGAGATATTGAAGCTTTATTTGGGAAAAGACAACTTTACCATATATATATCCTTCTATCTATATATAGAGGGAGAGATATCTGCAATTTTGCACATTCAGCAGGCACTTTCACATTCCTCATTATCATATAACTGAGCTTACTATTGATGAGTTCGAAATCTTCAATTAGAACATTTTAATCTTCTTAAACTTTTTCGTTCCATTTTCTCTAATTCTTTCTCTTTTTTTATAGTTGTTCTTCGATACATCTTATCTTCTCTCTCTCTCTCATTCGCTCTCTCTCTCTCTCTTTCTCTCTTTGAGACTCTTTTTCTCTTGTTACTTCCTCCACCCCCTCTGGCTGCTCACAAGCTTTCAGCTTTCTTTGGATCGTCCAGGTTTCACAAATTCTCTCTGTTCTTTCATATATTTTTTTTTCTTCTTTTTTTTTTCTCTTTTTCTCCCACCATCCTCCATTCACTCAATTACTAGAGACGCTAATTTGTCTTCATTCAAGCTTTGGTTCGGGTTGAACGGAGATGGTCACCTGTCCTGACGAATACTCGTTATCACTTTCGTCTCTCTTCTACCTGAACGTTATTTCTGTGGCATCCCTCTTAAAGTTAACTTGATGCTGTTCTGCACCTTATTGCGTAGAACATGTGGTCATATCTCGCCGTGTTCCTTGACACAAAGGTATCCACCATCATTGAATCCAATGTGTATGTGAGTATGTGTGTGTGTCTATGAAGCATTCCAAAGTAATATCATCATCAAAGTTTTCTCATTGACATTATATTCTTGTTCATTCTTAAATTATATGTTTTGCATTTGTTATAAGTCTTAAATATATGAATGTTTTCCTTTTTCATTCATCGTTTCATTTTGCTGGAGAGAACTGCTTACTCTCCCCCCCTTCCCTTCCCTTCCTTCTCCCCTTTCTCTCTTTCTCTCTCTCTCTCTCTTTCAACTCGTTAGGCTCATGCCATCATCATCATCATCATCCATTTAAGCTTCCATTTTCAGTCACATTTCTGCTTATTTGATATATCTTTTTGTGTGTTTAATTAAAACATGATCAGATTCCAAAATTTTAAAGTTTTCATTTTAATAACAATTGATTGTCTTCTGATCTTCTGAAGAGCTTAAATATTATTTTTCATTCTTTAATCATCTCACTTTCTCATCTTCAAAGCTTTTTATGCAGATATATAGCTTCTCATATTCCTTCAGTCTTAACCAACCAACTAGGTATCTGATTAGCATATATTTTTTCTCATCTTCCATTTCACACCCAGCTTCTAGTCATATTTGGCTATACTTTTGTAAACTTTATGCTTATCTTGCACTGCATCATGATAGCATATACCTTATCATCCTTATCCTATCATCAACATCATCATCATCATCCGTTTGTATAAGCTTGAACAAGACAATCTTGAGCCTCTTATGCAACTAGCAGTAAGGGATATTCCCATCACGTTTGTTTTGACTCTGTACGAAAGAAAAAAAAAAGGTTGTATTCGGTCATTTTTTTGGCCTCATAGTCCTTCTATTCTTTCAATCAACCTCTTGGCCGCGTTGTCATCCGTCCGTTCCTTCACCCGTTCTTCTTGTTTACTACTTCTGTTCTTTTCGGTTGTAGTCTCTTTCTCTTATTTTTTTCTTATCTTTATCTCTTTTTCCTCTTCATTCACGCCAGTTCTTTCTTGTCTTCTGTCTCCATCTCTTCACATTTTCCTCTTCTAGTCTCAAGCAAGCAGCTAACAGCCACCGCTGCTCTCCTTTCCTCACCATTCAGCATGGATACGTTTTTTTCTTGTTGTTATTCGTCACCCGCGTTCGAATAAAGTCTATAGCCTCCCTCAGAAAGAGTATGGCGCCCTTGCCCTGCTTACTTGTGTATCCTGTTCCTTTTATTTTTTTATTTCTCTGATAGTCTGTTGTTCTCTATCATTGAGCATTTATATATCATTCTCACCTGCATCTCCTGCTGTTCTTTCTCTTCATAGCTTCCGTGTTCAATATTATCTTGAAATAGCGATGAACCTTGTTCTATCCCTACACATGCTACCTTACCCAGAGTTAATTCTTTTCTCTTTTTTTTTTCTTTTTCAAATCGAACGCACTAATTGCCGTACGTTCCATCTGTGAAAACATCTCGGCTCATCTATTGCGCACTCTCTCTCTCTTTCTCTCTCCTTCTCTCTCTGTTTCAAACAGTTCTTTCCTTTCTCAACGAAACTCATTAGTTTTTTTTTCTTTTTTTTGTTGCAAAAATGGAAGTTTCATGCACCAGCATATCAGACTCTCCAAGCTTCAGGCGACAAAGATTAGATTTTCTCATAATTTTCATGAATTTATAGCCAAAATCATTGATCTGAGGTCACAAATTGGGCGAAAACTAGAAAGATATGAATCATTCGTTAACATTTCGAGCCATTTCTCTCATTTTGTGGATGATCGTTGACTCTTGTTTATTCTCATCTGAATATCATGCTAGTAATGGTATTATGCTATCACTGTCACTCCCTCATACTTAGAATGCACTAGTTGAACGATCAAGTTCTGTGTTTCAGTTTTTTTTTCCCATTTTTTCTACTGACTAGACTCTCTTATATATAGATAAATGATCAGCTGTCAAACATCATGATGAGCATGAGTATTGGAATCGATGGGATTTCTTTTTTCTATCAGTACATTGCATCATATCACCATTTGGTGGTGGTTCTTCACACACAACCAATTAGAAAAGTGTGAGAGCTCAGGTCGCTGCTACCCGATGCTATTTCCGCAAACAAAATTGATTAGAAGCAGCATATTTTCCTGTGAATTCTATCTATCTAGATATACATATTTATATTTATTTACAAATAAATAAATATATAGATAGATGAAGATGAATATAACTGCTACTTGGAATAGCTTAAGAGATCAACGCTTCAAACATATTCTGACGCTGTTCTCGATCGCTCTCTCTCATCTCAAAAATGGAATTCACTCGCAATGACCTTACCTGACGGCCGATTGAACTTGTCATTGACAGAAAAATAAAATGACTACTGCTTCTACAAGAGTTACTTGAATCAACGGGTTTTTCATCTGTATATATGTGTGTGTATGTATGTGCTGCCTCCTGTTTCTGCTATCTTGATTCGTAAAACTGTAAAATAATATGAAGACGAACACAAGATGACATTAAAGTTGAAACGAATAGAAGGAAGTTATTCTATCGGAGAGTCAACGAGCTGTTTCATCAGATTATTATTTTTTTCTTCAACAGCTTACAAACAATGAGATTTATAACTCATTTCCTGATAGAAGACGAAAGTTGCTAGTCATATGAACTACAACTGCTATGCGTGTCACTTACGCCGTGCGGTCATACATAGATAGAACTATTGAATGTGCTTGGCCATGCGTCTCTGTCACTTCGCACTTTGAGAGCGAAAAGGAACAACAAGTCTCTTCGGATCTTTACCAGTGTATTCCAGCCTCTTTGGCTGGCTGTCTTACGTCTGTGCTGTTGTGTTCTCATCATTGAAGCTGATATTCCATCATCATTTTCATTTTTCATCACATACTTATTTGGATAATACTATCAAGCACTACTCTCTGAAAGCTTGATAACATCAGAACAAACGTTTGAAGAAAATAAAAAAAAAAAACTTTTTTTTTTCTTTTAATTAACGTTTCTTCACGTGTAATAATTGAAGACAAAAGACGTTGTTTTAACAAAAAAACAATTTTGACAATTGCCTTTGCTTCACCTTTCTCTTACATAGAAGGTAAGTAGAAAGTCATTTTCTATCTCTTCTACCTCACATGTTATCTATAGAAGCCTCTTGCTGTTCCATATCTGGGCTGTGTGTTTGAAGAATAGAAGATCTTTCATATAGTTCTCTCGACAGTTTCTTTTATTATTCTACTATATACCATATATATATATATATACATAGAGCTTTCGTTTGCAACATCAGTTACATCTGTTCGGCTGAATATTCCTTCCTTCAATCATCTATCTGAAGTTGAAAGTATTTTATTGGAATAGTTGAAGCCTCATCATTACTGCCCTAATCAATTTATATATTATTTTGATTTAAAGGTGTTCATCTGAACACTCACATAATATTTCGAAGTGACGTCATTCTTGCCATTTGTAACGGCTACGTTTTCGAATAGTGCCGGCCCATCAGCCGTCGCCAGCGCTAGCTGTACTGGTATACAAGGTGCATCAGGTGGCTTTTGGCCCATCGTAACCAATACACAGCCACCATTTCCGTCGTCAACAGTACCTTCAACATCAGCTCAATTTCTGCAGTTGTTACCAACGAAAGCAAACGGTGTAGCAGCTAGCCTGGATTCAACGTTATCATCAGTTAACAATTCCTACTTCGTACCATCATCATCAACATCATCATTAATTGAAAGACAATCAACCAATCTATCGGTTCCCATGATTTGCAACGCCTTATGTGTGGATACCATGCTCTATCATGATGTTTATGCTACTCCTTATGTGAGTTTTTATTTTCATTTAACTATATATATAATCCAAAAATGGGAAATTAGAAAAACACTATCGATTACTCAAAGCTCAAATCTATCTCTTAACAATTAACATTTTTGATCAAATATTTTTCAAAAATTACTTTGTTTATTATGCTAACCATGCATATAGTTTGATCGTTGAGCTGTATCATGGACTTTATAACTGTTTCTATTGACTTGGCAAGTTTATTTGTTACTAGTACTTTAGCAATTCGACCTGTTCCTTCTTCTTCTTCTTCGTCTTTATCTTTACCCTCCTGAAATATGTGTATTTGAGAAGAGTTTGTACATTCCAATTGAAGGATGATTATCATAATTAAAGATGACGAGAATGAATTCTCATTCTCCTACTCCATAGAAAGAAGTTTTCTGCAGTTCTCCCCTCTCTCTCTCTGCATTACTTCATCATCATCCTTTCACTTACACTCTTTATGCTCATTTTTGTTTTTTCCCTCTCTTCTCTTTCCTTTCCTTCCCTACCTTCTCTCTCTCTCTCTCTTTCTGTGTGTCGTTGTCTTGAGAAGCTAAGAAGAGAAAGAAATAGAAACAATGATGTCTATGAGCATTTATTTTATTATCTCTTCTCATTCAAGATTCGTTGTTGTTCTTGAACAATCTTTTTTTGTCTTCTCTCCTGACTGCATTTTCTAAATTAACATTCCGCTCTCGTCTCTTCTCAACATCTTCTGTCGTTTTCTTAATCTGTTTCTGAACAAATAACTTAAAGAAATAAGACATTGAATAACGTCTCTATCTATCTGTAGTAGTAAAGATGGCCTAGTTGTGCTCATTTATCTTGTATAACTTCAATCACAATCATCTCTTATTAAATACCTGTTTTCTATATATGGAAGACACAGGAGGATAGGAATGGTAAGTGTTTGACACGTCTACCCCCTTCACCCCTTCCCAACTTCCATCCACCTTCTCCAACATCATCACCTCTTCTCTATGCCCATCGAATGTCATCATCATAATTTTATTTCTTCAACTATTTATTTCTCATGTTATCTCTATATTAACTATAATTCTCTCATCATACTTTCTCTTTCAATCTTACTCTCTTTCTCTCGCTCTCTCTGTTACCCTCCTTCTACTCTCTTTCTCTCTCTATCTTTGTGTTCTGTGTTTCTGTAGTATTCAAGTATAGAATCACCTTTGTCGTTCATCAATCAGTAGTATACTGTAATTATATATTTGAAACGAGGAAACATAATGAATAACTAGAGATTTCGGGTAGAACAATGTTGAAAACCGCTTATAAAACACAAAAAAGTTATACTTTAATGCTTTTGAAACATTCGATAGCTAAATCGGTGTTTTTCATGTTTTGATACTCGTCGTTCCTCGTTTTTGCATATGATGATTGGTTGGTTGGTACATGTGTTCCTATATTGCCTCATTGATATAGAGAGAGATGTAGAGAGGTACAGAGAGAGGTAGAGAAAGAGAGAGAGACTATTCTAGCAAAGTGATTGAATAATCTGCAGCTAAAAGCCTACAGTTAGATAGGTTTCTTTTTGAAATATATTCAAACAATCATAATATAATAGTTATTGATACTATTTGATATAGTTGATTCTATGAAGAAGCCTACCTTCTACCCTCTCTCTCCCCTCTCTCTCTCTCTTACTTTCATTCTCTTTATGAGTTTCTTTATTTTTCTTTCTCTTTCTCTCTCTCTCTCTCACTCATAACTTGAGTATTTTACAAGATCTTCCAAATATTGTGTCCCTTGTTTCACATTCATTTCGTCCTTTTTTCGATCCCCTTTCTCTCTCTCTTTCAAAAGACAAAAACAGAACGAGCCAAGCGAAGAAAACTACTGCACAATTCTCTCCATTTTTTTTGTTTTTCTCTCTTTATCTCTTTTTCTTTAACCCTCTATATTTCTCTTCATTTACCCTTTGTATTATAGTCTTTTTTGACTGTTTCTCCATTCATTTTCTACTTTTATTTTATTCCTTCTTGTTGTCGTATATGTGCGAGTGTGTTCAGTTATCTGGCACCCTCTTCCATACCCTTTTTTCCTCCTCCAACCAACCCCCCCCCCCTTCCACTCCTCAACCTCCTAGCTTCATGTGCCAAATTGGTCCTGACTTGGATCCCACATCTCTTCACTTCCTATGGCTTTTACTTCTTTTTTTTTCTATCATGTTTTCCGCTCGCGGAAAGTGCTTCTTCTTTTCCATCCACTTTTCCATTTCCTCTGTTTTGAAACTCCACATTGGAAAAGTAGTTGACAACTTGAAGCAAAAATGACTGAAAATGAGTTTGCCTCGCTTGTCTAGAGGTTGAAACGTATATTCATATCAAGTATTTGCAATTGAACATCCTGTTCTATATCCATGCTTGTATTCATGACACCCTCGTTTCCTTCATCTAATACTTCCTCAAACTGTTTCCTTCATCTCTATCACTCGTACGATATCCGATTTCATACATTTTTTGGACTTCTACTACGTCAACGAAACATCTATTTTAAGTACGTTGTTTTCATTGCCTGCAACGTAGCAATGATTATAAGAGGCGAAATAATGGTAATTGTCGCTATTCACCTTCATTCATCTCAATGCTTCTTACTCCTATAGCTTACTCTGCACATTTTTCTTTCGTTTCATTGTACTCTACGGAAGTATGGTCGTGCAACCAGCTCGAACCTCCTGGACCTTCGGACTGCTCCATCGCAAGTGCATGCGGGTCTACTGCCCTTGCGGAATGGATGGACACAACTCGCACTGATCTCATTGATGCTGCCAAGATTGTTTTGATCCAAATTTGAACATGGAAAGGCCATAACGAACTTCTCGCAATAGTAGTTGTGTCATCATGTAAACAGTTATACATTCTAACCGTATTAAATGAACTATAACTGGCAGATCTAGATGACGTACATGAACGTTGTCAACAGACTGAGCAAACTGTTGCGTTCATCTACAAGCCCCCATCTGAATTTGCGAACGATTTTCTTCGATAACTTTTTTTTGCAATGAAAACAGATAATTGAACATCATCAGACTTCACTGTTGTCATCTGATGTCCGTGTCAGCTGTTTTTTGGCCAACAATCATCCGATTGTTTTTCAACTCTTTCATGATGTGTCATCCATGTGCTCAAATAGTTTGCTTGTCTCTCTTTCCTGTTCTCCCTTAACTCTCAATCTCTCATCCACACTGTCTCTCTCTCTCTCTATCTTTCTCTCTATCAGTGAGTTCATGATAATTGAGTTGAAAGAAGAGAAAAAAGACAAAAAGAAAGTCAGTAATGTATGTTATCAATTGGATTCTTTTATGAAAAATATGAAATACAAAACATTATGTTTGAAGCTTCATAAATCCCATCAACACTTTCCAGCCAACCATAGAATATTCAATCTTCACAGAGACTCAAAGTAATTTGCAGCAAAAAAAAAAATAAAAAGAAAGTTTTGTATGCTTGAATGTGAAGCCATGAGAGTTGGATTGTCTTTGGATGTTTTTTGATATTTTCCAACTATAGATTCTCGTTACTTAATATATGCTTTGTTTCTATTTCTTTTTCTCTTTTTTCAATTTGTCTCTCCCTCTATTCTTCCCCCTCCCCTCTTTACTCTCCTCTCTCTCTGTCTTCTGATCAACTTGTATCTATCTATCTAGTTATCTCTCTCTCTCCCTCCCTCCCTCTCTCTCTATGTCTATTGGCTATGTTGAAATTCTCTTTCTATTTTACGCTTTCAAACAAAAAGAGAGAGAGAGAAAGAGAGAGAGGAAAAATAGAATGAGAACACCATAGAAATCAAAGATATTTTGAGAGCATGATATAATATGAGATACAGAGAGAGAGATGGGCATCTCTCTATTGAGACAAAGGGTATTTCGTACTCTTTTTGCACTTTTGTTTTTCACTTTTCGAGCCCACAAATCGCTGGGTAGCTCTAGAGGCTATGTGAAAAGACGTAAAGGGACTGGATACTGAAGAATATGGTTGGCGAAAAAAACACATCATGAAGATGTTTCAGACAACGTTAGATATAAATGAAAAATGATAATGTAGTCTATACACTCATTAGCAACAGTGACAGTGTCAAGTGTGTATGTTGTATGTTTCTTCTACCTTGGACATGTCTGTCGAAACATTCATCAGCTGGTTGGTCTACAACACACATACACAAGAATAGAAAGTATTGAAAACAGTGAACTATTCATGCTTATTGAGTAACTTTCATCTAAATAAGCTCCAAATACGAACATTGCTGAACCTAAGGCAATGCTTTCGCACTTGATTCAGCTTCTGAAACACTCGTGACAACGTATGGAAAAGCAATGGTAGATACTTGCTACTTTCAAATTGATCTTAGGTTGCCTTTTGTGGAACTTTGTACTTGTCAATTATTCAAACTCTTCATGATTGTTGCATTACAATGCCACACACAGAGAGAGAAAGATAGAGAGAGAGAGAGAAAGAGAATAAGAAGAAATAGTTCTGAAGCCTTCGTTAGACTATTGGTAATAGCTTAACCTTCATTCACATTTGAGCTTTCTTGAGAAAAAAAGGAAATCTCTTAATGATGTATGAGCTTACAAGCTTCTTCTGTATCTCATATTCTCTATTATCATCTTATTCTCTCTTTATTGTTTCCTTCAACGCCTACAGATATGTTTACCAATCTTTCTCTCTCTCCAACAATGATGTTCTTTGTTTTTGGTCTGTGCCAATGAGTTCTATTAGATGTTGCATCATGCACTAAGGTCTAATACATCAAAGTATATCTTGTTACATCTTTATGATTTTCAACTCAAATTTTGAATATTCTTCATGAGCAACGTGCCTTGCCTCATCTCAACTCATTTTTTGTCCCTTTTTTGTCCTTTTTTTCAGCTTTCCCTCTCCTGTCTTTAAAATATAGTTGTGCCCGCCTGTTCCAAGCTTGTTTTTGCGTTGACGCTGCTACGGCGCCACGTTCTCGCGTTCGGTCGTCTCTCGTTCAGACTTTGTCTCTTCATACTTTGTGCTGTTTTTGTGCTTCTATTGATTGTTGCTACATAGTTGCCATCATCAATCCTGTTTTTCACTTGACGTCGACGTGTATTTAATCGCGAGAATAACACGACCACTACCGTAGTCCCGTCTTGGTCTCTTGTGTGTTGTGGAGCTTGTGAGTAAGACGATCAAGCAGAATTTCAATATTTCTAATGACAATTTTTAATTGGACAAACAGAACAAAGAAAAAATGTTTATAAAATGGGAGTTTTTGAATTAGTCAAGTAACAGAGGAGAATGAAGACATTCACTCTCACTCTCACTCACATGCACAGATAGACTACCAGTTAGGAATTTGTACTCATATTGATCTCTGTTATCAATACATTTACAAAACTACTTATAAATTGACTATTGAAGTTCATTTATTATCTATGTTAAGAGGTAAATAATGAAAGCCAAAGCTTTTGCGTTCACAATTTTCCCTCTTCCTTTCTTAAAAACAAACAAATGGAAATGAAACTAATTGGCCTCAATACCAAGCTTCCTTTTCTAATCTCTCTCTCTCTCTCTCTGAATCTCTTCCCTTCTCTTTCTCTCAATGGCTCATTGGAAGGACTTTCATGGAAAAATATGAATACGACCTTTATTCAATGACATGACGTGTTTATATTATTTTTTTTCTCTCCATTTTTTTGAAGCACAAACGAAGACAAAGAATGTCAATGGCGTATCCTCATCAAGCAACATTCTCTTTCTCTCTCTCTCACTCTCTCTACCTCCTTCTTATCCTCCTTTTTTTTATTTGAACGACACTTTCCATACGGTTAGTAAGTGATGAGCATGTGATGAAGCTGATGACAAAAACGAAATATGCAGTCAGTCACACACTACTTCAACGTATGTTTTCTATTCCAAGAAAGTATATCGATGTAAAAGGCAATTTAAAGCGTTTGAAATATTTAACTATTTATGGGTTTTTTTTTCCTTTTTATAATTTCAAACTATTTTCTACTTTTGCAATTGAAGTCCAGGATGATCAGAGAGCACGCGTTGTTTTCATACTTTTGCTCGTCGGATGTTTTGTCGTTGTAGTTGTGTATGTATGCCATTTGTTAATATCAATCTATCTCGCACCGTTATTGGTGCATTCTGAATAGGTCTAACGAAGCATTCAGCACCTTGAGAGTCGTAGAAGGAAAAAAAAAGAAACGACTTAAGTTTCATTTCCTTTTTTGAAGACAGTCAACGTAGTTGTTAGGAGTGCTTGATTGTTTTTCATACTTCCATTCCACCCTCTTTCTCTCTCTCTTTCTCTCTTTCTCCATTCTTTCCACTCTGTCTTTGTCCTTCTTACTGCTCAATTCTTAGTATTTCAAACGCTGACGACAGTCGTCGATGCAGATTTTCGAATATCTGCATCGGCACTCTTCGTCAACATCGTCGTCGTCATCGCCGTTCTCAGATGAATGGGGTCTTCATGTGGTTATCTCATTCCTGCTAACAACGTTCTGAACACACAAGCTGAAAACTTTTTGGAATAATTGCAGTTTTCAACAATTGTTGATAGGCAGAGAGCGAAAAAAAAAGGAGAAGAAGAAGTCGATGAGGCAAAATATTTAAATTTCAAACGAAGCCCTACATCCCTAATTCAAGAGCAAACAGATCGTACTTACAAAGTATACTGTACTCTATTGGGTTGAACACAAAAAAATGGCAAAAAAAGAAGATGATGAAGAAGAAAGAGATGAAAAAGGAAAAAGTGATTTTGATGTGAAAAATCAAAAGTTTGTCATGACAGTCAGCTTGCTGCAAAATGTGTGTGAAGGAGACGACGGGCATACAGTTGGAGAGTACATCGTCTCCAACCATGCATGTTCACATGCATATTATACAATTAAATTGTATAGAATAAGTTGTGTGAATTTTGATAAAATATGACGATGAAAGCTGCTAAGAAGGCAGCTTACATGTGTGTATTCCTCCTCGTTTTCAAGCCGTTTCAATGAATTTGTTGTTTTCATTTTCGAAGAAACAGCTTAAATGCCATCAACACACACACACACAGACCCACACATACCCAGACATAGACATACACAGCGATATCCGTAATTGAAATTGCTGTCGTTGTTTTTGTTGTTTTTTTTTCTCTTTTTTTTCTTTCGTCTTCCTTTGTAAGCTTCTGCCTGAGTGAGCATAAAGGGAAGTGCACTAACTTCTTCCGCTCTTATGTTTAACAAAACCATTTGTTGTTCCCTATTGGCATTTATGTTTTCCTCATCTCCATACCCCCCCCTCCTCCCCACATCCACCCTTCTCCTCCCTCTCCTATCCTTCGGCGTCATCTTCTGGTGCTTCTTCTTCGTCTTTCACTTCTTCCACTTTTCTATGTGCCATCGTCAGTTTTTTTTTCCCGTTCATACATCCATCCATTCATCCTATCCAATCCTACCATATCAAACACGTTCTATTCGCGCTCCCACTCTCTATCATCTTAATTATAATATACACGAAGGTACATAACAGTAAACAGTAAAAACTGCCAAACAATATGGACCATCAGAGTGTCATTATGTTACATTCAATGTTTCTTCTCTTCACTTACAAAAAAAATTATTTTTTTTTGCTTCTTTTCTCTTTCCCGAATTTGTTGGAAGCGTTTTGTGCTGCCAAACAAGCTCAAATGCAAAAACTCTGAAGCTTTCTGGCATTGCTTTCTCATATTGTCATTCATGAAGTTACAGTTGAAACTTACATTGACCAAAAACAAGCTGAAAGATGCTCATATAGCCTATTCTCTATATTGATAGATCAATTTATCCATTGATATCCATCAGATGGCTCTATTCATCTTTCTCCCTTTCTTTGTAGTTCTTGTTATTCAGTTGGACGGATTTGCTCGCTTCTCCTTCTCTCAAACTTAGTTTGTTGTTTTATTTTGACAATGGCCATGTTTCATTTTTTAATCCTCTTGCAAGATTTTGAGTTGAAAAGCACAAAAAACATTGTGGGGTGGAGCTAATGAAATCCACGAAGTCCTCTTTCTCTTTCTCTTCCTCTCTTTCTGTCAGTCTCTTTCCCTCTCCTCCTCCCTCTCTCTCTCTCCCTCTCTCTCTCTCTCTGTATTTTCTTTTCTCATCCAAAATCATTTTTTCTTCTTCTTCTTCTTTTGCTTCATTTTATTCTTTTCTTCTACCAAATTGTGCTCTCCATCTCTTTCTCTTCTTCTTTTCGACACTCTCTCATGTTCTCTTTCATATTTCCTCATCTCTCTAATTGTTTCTTTTCCATTTTTCCAACGTTCATAATTTTTTCCGCTTTTTGTAGAGGCCCCATGGCCTGCTCGGACAACTTGTTATTTGCTTCAACTACTCCAATTTTTTTTGTTGTCGCCTTGTTGCTGGTGTGTTCTGATCTCTTATTTCCATTTTTTTCCCTCCTCATCTACTGATCCATGCTTCATTTTCTTATCTTCTTGTTTCAACTCTCAATTAGCATCTTCACCTTTCTTATTCTCTCTATCTCTCCATTGTTTCATTGGAACAGGAGAAAGGAATGCTTCTTCTACACCAGCCACAGTATATGCATACATGCTTACATGTATATGTGAGCAGCATTATGCTGATGAAAGTCGCTTCACTTCATATTTCGAAAAACACGCCTTGTGGCTGTCTTCCATCTTCTTAGTCTTGTCCTCTTCTCCTTTTATCTGCTTGAGCTTATTGCTTATTTCGTCTTTCCCCTTTTTTTCAGCTCATAACGAACTATTTTTTAGCATGTTGTTGCATAAGCATGCACATTTCATCAAAGCCCATAAGCCTCAGTTCATATTATTTTTGCTTGTCATTTCAAAATTCAAACTCATTCACACACACATAATTCTCAAGATGCTCGTTTCTGTATCTGTTGTGCACCTGAAACGTTTGCAGTTTCTTCGAATCAAACCATTGTGTACTAATCATTAGACGTTTCATTCAGTAATCGCTCTTCTGATGTTCATATTCATTATGTTGAACTCCACACAGTGCTGTTCTTCAGATACCTGTCTTCTCCATCATCCTATCCGAACATTCTTCTTCATCTCACGTTGCACATACTTCTAAAGATAATTTCTAATTGTCAGCTGTTACACATACACACTATCAGTAACGTCTACAGACATTATTCTGCAGTTGCGGTTGAAACAAACGTTCGTCTTCTCAGGTCATGTTGCTGTATGTTACTTGACATCAATAACAAAACGAGATAGTGATGTGAAAAGCTTCACTTGCTCATGATTGTTTGAACGTTTTGAAGCCTGATTGAATAATAATTAAGAATTGTCTTTTGTTTATGAGTTGTAAAACTATACACCTGTAGTTTCTCTTCCACCCCCCCACCCCCCTCTCTCTCTCTCTTTCTTCCATTTTTTCGATACATTTTATATTTTGATGCTCTTTGAAAAACGTTAGCTAAGAGTATAGAATTTAACATATACAAAAGCTTATTTGTAATTAGTTCATCTTTCTGTATCTCTCCGTGAGTTCAGTTCGTGGGGCTGTGTTCATCCTCTGACGGCAACTTCTTCTTCTTCATCCGCCATTCTTCGTCTTGAGCTTCTTGTCATTTTCCATTTCTATTATCTTCTCTCTCTCTCTCTCTGTTCATAGCTACAATTCCTTATAGACAAAAAATAAAAAGAAATAAAGAGCAGGCTATCAGTTGAAGGTGTACGGTAACTTTGAAATCTCGAAGAACACCTAGATTCAGATAACAGCTGAAACCGTCTCATGAAATTATTGTTGATTAGTGGAGGAAACAATTTTTGTTCTTCCCTCCCCCCCCCCTCCTTCATTCATTTCTCAAATATATATCTGATGTTTCGAGCTTTCTGGTACCCTGCTTTAACCATCATCTGTAAGACCTACAACTGGGCATGTTTCAAGATGTATGCAACAAAAACTTAGTACGACATCGTGTTCGCTAGTTGTTGTCCGCTATTTGGCTGCCTGCATTGAGCTTCTGCTCATTCCGCTTAAGCAGTGTTTTCCATTTTTTGAGCTTATTCTGTTTTTCTGTCTACTTTCTTTCTTGCGCTCTCTGTCTATCTCTCTCTCTCTCTCGCCCTTTATCACTCTCTCCATCTCATTCAATCTCAAACTCATTTTTTGTTGCTCTCACCAGCAATCTTTCATTTGACACATCCCCTCCTTTAATTTTTTTTCCTTCTTCTATCTTTTCCAGCTGTCTCCTATTTATTAATATTCTTTTGTAATCCTCATTTTCACTCACATTCAGATACATGCATTTTGTGACGGCGTTTTCCTTTCCTTCCCTCGCCGCCCCAATAGTGTGTTGCCCCTCTTATGTTGTTTTTCAAATCCAGTAGACTTAGAGGCCGACGTAGATTTTTGATCTTCACGCACACGCTCACACATACACATTCCACTTGTTTTTCTTAGTTGCCACTTTTTTCTCCAACTACTTCCTCAAAACAACAACTAGAGCCACGTCGTCGTCGTCGTCGTCGTCGTTGTCGGCGTCGTCGATGAAGTCCATGGTGTTCTTGGCGAAGACGTTGTTTCCACCTGTTTTGTTGTCCTGTTTCTTTTAATATTCAACTATATATTCAACGTTTTCAATATAGTTTTTCTGAGTTACTTCCATTCTCTTGAGCGTTCTTCAATATTATTATGAAACTTCACTTATTTATGAAGATGACAGTTGAATAAGCATTATGATGACGCTGTTGGAGAGTCGTTCTCAAAAACGTTCTGATCACAACACCTGACCAATCATAGTTTTGTTAATATCGTTTCACTCTCGATATTTCTTGATCTCTATGAATACAGCCTCAGGCTAACAGCCTTTTTGACCTATCTATGCGTTCGTTCGGGTCGTCGTTCGTCGTCTTTTTATAGGACACGTTAACTATATCTAGCACGTCCTAGTGTCCATCTGAAGGCTATTTTCTTTTTTCAGTCTTACTTATCTTTCAGTTTTACCATCTCTCTCTATCTATCTCTCCCTCTCTCCCTCTCTCCCTTCATGCGAATCCACCTCTAATATCTATACAGTTCATGCGACACAAAATATCCCGAAAGAACATCTTGTTCTCTTTCCACCGTTTCATCTATCGTTCTTCCCCCCCCCCTCAACTTTGCTGATCTTGCAGCCATTCAATCTGAATTATTCTTTATCTCTCTCTCATTTCTTTCAACGACATGTCATCCATTCTCAGTGTCGAACTCTTCTGTAGCTGTTGCTGCTTCTGATGCTGTTTTCAAGGTTTTTTTCGGTCAATAATCTATCGACCGCAACGATGAAGGGTTTCGAGAAGAGTGCTGTCACTATCATCGTCGTTCCTGCGGTTAGACAAGGCCGTTCATTCCCTCTTCCGGTTGTTTCGTGTGTTGCCATTGAGAGCAAATGAAAAACGTTTTGATAAACTGTGATAATGAGCATTCATCAAGATATTTGCTCATTTAAAACGCTTGATCGGCTTGAAATATATATTTCCTGTAGTCCTTAGCATCCATTTTTGTATCATTACATGCACTTTCAATCATCATTCGCAGATATTTTTTGATTCTTTCCTTCCTTCGTACTCATTCCACCGTTCCATAATCCTTCTATTTATCACATTATTGTGCTTATTTTGAACTTTCCTTTTTTGTATACGACGCACTCGTCGATATGATCTGTTTGTTCTTCTGTTTCTGTTTTTTTTTCGTCGCATTTCACACTTCTCTCTTTACACGTATTTCTTGTATTCTCTCTCTCTCTTTTAATATCTCTCTCTCATTGTCTTCTTGATCAATTACCCCTTATAGCCTTTCGTCTAGGTGTGTACGTATGCGTGTGCATATATGGACGAATATGTTGACTAACGATGGCTTTCTCTGATCTCTAGTGTCCTGTTATTGTTTTATTGCAATATTCATATCAATTCTGTAACTGCCTTCTGATTCTGAAGCACTTGGCTTTACCTCATCTGCTGTTTTCGACCTACTTGCGTACTTACTGAAAACTACACGCACAAACACAGAAGCAGCAGAATAACTAATATACTAAGCTATTACCTAAAGAAGGTAAGCCTTAGTCGACATTGTCGACTAATCGGCTGTCTAGGCTTGTAAGCTTGTGTACCTCCTTTACCCAAATATCTGTCTTTTTTAAAGGACATTTTGCGTGTGTTTGTCATTTCTGGATTTCATCACAGCTTCACAACATGTTCTTCTTTATGCCGCAGGTTGGTAAAAAAAAAAAAAAGCTTCTAGCCTCTTAATGCTGATAGTGGTAAGCCTAGTCAAACATGATAATAGCTTTATACGTAAAAGATGTTTACCTTCTGAAAAGTTATGATTGAAACACATGCAGAGATAGAGTGAGAGAGAGAGAGAGATGGCTAGCAGAGTATATGAATCTCTCCTTTTATAAAACTGATGGACTTAAGTGACCTTTAATGAGTATATCTGAACAGCCAATGAAACCGCATAAAACTTGCTTATAATCATGTTTTTTTCGAACATCCGCTTCCTTCAGTTACATGATATCGCTCCTCTTTCAATCTTGGGGTGTGGGGGGGAGATAAAGACTTGAACTTTGGTTGTCGTCATCAATCACAAATACTTCTTCACATCATTGCAATACTATCTTAATTTCTACTTCCATATATTTATACATATAATTGTAATAGGAATTGATGGAACACATCATACGCAACTTACCCTATCAAGCTAACTGCAAGTTTTTTTCTTTTCGTTCAACTGCAGCACTTGGCCTTCCTAACATGCATGATTAGATTGACGGTTCGGGCTGTCCTTATTGACGATTTTTTTGTCAAGTATTTTGATTTTCTTTTTTTTTTTTTGCCCATTCTGCTGCCTTTCAATACTATTATGCTGAGCTTGAAGCCTTGAAGTGTGTATCTGAATGAGAAGAGAAACAATATGTTGTACATGATGATGATCATCATCAACACACAACTTGCTTTGATATTGAAACATTTTGTATTTTTTATACAAATTTCTTTCTTTCTTTCTTTTCTTCCAGCCTTCCCCCCCCTACCCCTCTGTCACTTCTTTTTTTTTGTTTTCATCGCCATTTATTATAATAAAACAAAAGTGATGAAGCAGACGAGAGCTGTTTTAGTATAGTTGCTTTTCGGGAACATTTCTAACTTCCAACTTCTGTCAGCAGCATTGCTTGAATCATTCTCCATGCTTGTATCCGGACAAGAGAGAGGGGTGGGTGGAGTAGGGTAGGCTATGAGATGAAGATGAAGACGAAAGAAAAGGAAAAAAAGCAAAGCAAAAGCTGTATTTCCATTTAACATCGATTTATGAACATCTACCGAATTTATGCAATTAATTATATATTTTTTGTGATCAGCTGTTAATAGCTTATTAGACTATTTTTTGATCTATTCAGTATTTCAAAGCTCTTTGTTTATCTTCTATTCTCTCTCTCTCTCTCTTTTTTTTCCTTCAAAACATATTTTTCTTTATTGTTTCTAATTGTCTTCTGATGATCAAAACTCTCCATTGTTCGTCTTCTCTCAATCCTTATGCAAATGAAGTTATACGTACTTGAGAAGCATTTTTAAAAAGTCTTCACTTCTTACGTTAAACTTGCACGCAAATGACACACACACACACACACATGGACAACTCACAACAGAATCCTAATGAACCGTTCGTTCGTCAACTTCTGTTGTCGTTAAAAACTGAAGTGCGCTATCGAAGGCATAATCATTCGTTAGCAGTTTCCAACTAACAGTCTATGATGTCCTTCGAACTTTATTTTTCGTTCCATCCTAATCACTCAAATTCGTTCTATCTATCTCGCCCCCTCTTATTGCCGATCCGTTCCTCTTTCTGTTTTATTCCTCTCTTATTCTCTTCTATACTGATTGCCTCTTTCTCTTGAACATGTTGCTCTCTCTTCATCTCTCCCCTCCTCTCTCTTCTCACTATCTCTCTCTCTCGTCTGTTTTTTTCTTCACCGTTCATCTGCCCATATTTCATAATAATCTTTGTGATAGCTCTTTATCTCCCTATTTACAGCTTATTTGACTAATTAATTCTTTTTATTTCATTTCTCCTACTTAAAAATGTTTTTTTGTTTTTTACATAATGGTTGTTCGCGATTATATCTTGTCTTTGTTGTTTCTATTATCTTAGTCTGTTCTTACTTGAAGGTGCGTCAAATGATCTGAGCCCGTAACTGCTTTGGGGCAATCGTTAGTGTGTGTATAAGTATCAGACGTAATTTCTTCTTTGTTCAAAAGCCAAATAAGGAAAGACGAAACAAACGAAGAAATATCTTTGAATTTGAACAAAAAAAAAAAACAAAAACTGAACTTACACTCACTCACTCATTATCTACATCGTCTTTTATCTGTCTGGCTACACACATCAATTTGTTTTGCGTAATATGGTGGATATTAATAATCTGATTTCAACACAAAACTATCTCAATTGGAGTATGCTAAACAAGTTTTATGGGAAGGTAAGACTGTCTCCCTAATCTTTTTTTTTTTTATTTCAATTCAAGCTTAATATGATAACCGTATATGATATATCCATCTGATATTTCTATATCTCTCTCTCTCTCTCTCTCTCTTACCCTCTCTCTCAATCTCTCTCTATCTCTTTACCATTCCCTTTTTTGGGGGATAATTTGATAGACAAAAAGCTCACAATCATAAACATACGTCTGATTGTGAGAGAATTCTCATGAAATATCATCAGCTGGAGAAAACTTACTGTATTCAGCTGCTGCCATTTTAATCTAATTTTTGTATTTTTGATTGAGAAACTTTTTCTTTTCTTTTCCTTTTTTTTCCTTCTTGCTGCTGCTACTGCTGCTGCTGCTACTACTACTACCCATTCTTGGCATTTCATCTAAATTTCATTTTTTTTTGTATCCACATGCGAAGACAACAATTCAATTCCGTTTTCCACCTTCCGAATGTTTGCTTATCTCTATTTCCTGCACCTTTTCAATTACATCTGAAGGGCTGTAACTTGAAAAGTATTCCAACTGTTGAATGGCTTAGCTTCTTCCTACCCCCTATTCACCTCATCTTCCCTCTTTCATTCTCATCTTGCTCCATATACGGCTGTCTCAATATCTTGTAATCTTGAGGGGAATGCTCTTGATTAGAATTCTTAATTTGGTGGGATGAGCTGTGGAGTAATCACCATTAGCAATAGATGGTGGTAATCGTGACAATAGGAAAAAACAGGCTAGTCGAATAGCAATTCTGTTTTTGGTGAAACATGTGGGTCCGCTTCTTTTGTCTTTCACTCTCTCTCTCTCTCTGCTTTCCCCTTCATCTTTTTCTCTCTCTATGCCTTCTACTGTTTCTTCCTCCTTTTTTTGTGACTCTCTTTCCAGTTGTGTGTGTATCTACATGCATAGGTTGCAATGTAGAAAGAGGAGAGGAATAAAAAAACTGACACACAAGCAAATAGCATGTGAGAGTAAAAAAAAAGAAAAACATAGTAAAAAATAGAACAGATAAAATGGAGAGATACAATGAATTATGAGAGAGAGAAAAATGAAAATAAGAGACGGCTGTAGACAGTGTTGTCAGCGAAGACGTCAGAAGAGCAAAGATAAGTAGAAAGACTATGAAGAACAACTCTGTTCTGCGAGCTTGTTGTGGCTCCAGGCACATCAAATAGACGAACAGACACGAAACTTTCATGTTGTCTGGGTGGAGAGATGAAAAAAAATAAGAAAAAAAAAAAGGGAGGAGACCGAACAAAAAATTTAGAACACCGAAATTCTGCTCTCTGAACCCTCTATCTAGCAGTGTTGTTGTTGTTTTCGTGGTCGACGGCTTGGTTTTGGGACGTTCTCCCTCGCCTCTCGTTCGCTTTTCTGTTCTTTTTTTCGTCTTTCTTTTTGCTTTTTGTTGCGATCACAACGTTTTTTTTTGTCATCGACGTCTGCAGCTCCGCTCCTCCTTTTCTGATCTTCAGCATATCCTTTCTGATGTTCCTTAGTGGGTTTCAGATAGTCGTCATCTCTCCACGCCAATATTGTTGCTTTACTACTCATTTCTGGCTTTTCTTTCTATCGTGTTTGTGATGTACTTTTCTAATTTTCGTATTCTTCAATTTATCTGATATTGTCTTACTTCAACAAAGTAAAGAATCAGAATTATACGTATCTTAGCGTATTTTCTCGTCTCCTGAAGCAGACGTTTGCTTGTGCTGTAAGACGTCCCCCCCTTCGATTTGTTTCTTCAATCGCCCCCGGGCATGTTGTGGAGCACGCAGTATACGTGGAATCAGACATACAATCCGACTGATTGTGTCTCAGTCTGCCAATCACAACCCATCGATGCACGATCTCATCAATCGGTTTGTCAATTTTGCTGGGCCTATCACATTAAGAGAGTTTTATATTCATTAAATCTAAACTTGAAAGTCTCGTATGTATGACTTGGGTGGTGTGTCGGACAATCAAAAAAAAAAATTTAAAAAAAAAAAGAAAAAAATCGAAAAGTTTCGAGTATTATGAAGCTTCTAACTTTCTCTCCTCCTCACAATATATCTCGCGAAACACAAGCATTTAGCATTATCTCTTCACTCTTGTTTTCTCTAACCCTCCAGTTATTTTGGCAGACAGCCTGCTTTCCCTTTTTCTGTGTTGAATAAAAGTTGTTTTTCCTTTTCGTTTTGCCTGTGTGTGGCGTAGCTATCATCTGACCCTCTTTTTTTTCTTTTTTCCCCCCTCATATTCTCCCTCTTTCTTTACTCTCTCTCTCTCTCTCTCTCTTTCTTTCTCTTATTGCCTCTTAGTTTCGTTTCTCCTCATTACTATCAAACAATGTTCAGCTTCCCCCCGGTTTTCTGTAATCAGCCATTATTTATTATCGTTTTAACTTTTTAAACGGATGATTCAATGACTGCCTAACATGTTAATCTTCGGATGGTCTTCTTCGCGACATCAGTTTGGGTACGGTCTCATAAAGCAATATACATGAGCTTAGATGGAAAAAAAATGAAAATTGAACACAAAATGTAGAGAACGAGAGTGTAAGACAAAAATAGTAGAAACTCCGAAGTGGTAAACATTCCGATTACTTTCATCTGGCTGTCTGGTTCTCTCGAATACGCACAGTCTTCTTTTTCTATTTTCTAGCTCTTTACCTTGTCACTGCTTCTTTATGTTCCGCTCCATATTCTTTCCATCTTCTCCAATTTTTGCTATGTCTATCAATACTGTTTATCTCATGCTCTGTTTCTGCTCTGCCATGCCCGTCTTGCCTCACATCAAAAACGACTTTCCTTTTTCGAGTTTGGAAACATTCCTAATTGGCAGAGTTTATAGAGTTCTCTTTCTATCAAGAATTTTGAACTCATCTTCCTCTACTCTTCTCTCTCCTCTCCTCTCTCTCTCTTCCTCTTCCTCTCCCTATTCCTAACTCAATCATGAAAAATATCAAAATATGTATGCACTTGATTGTTTGTTTAAGAATGATTGGAGAAAAAAAAACTCTCATTTTTGTAACATTTCATTCACTTTTACCTTTTCTCTCTTTCCATCTCTTTCTCCTCTCTCTCTATTTCTCTTTCTTGATCATCACCTGTTGTTATTGAAAGCTCCATCTTTCTACTTCAAATGGCTAATTGAGTTAATATGTTTATTACATATGCATATATATAGAGATAGGGTGCTCTATTCGAATTAGCGATACGCTATTTCCAAATCGCGCCTGTAAAGATAGTATGGTTTCCCAATTATCACAAAATGATTTTATTTGGACGAAGGAGAGTGAGTACTACACAAAGGTTGGATACAAAACAAGATATAATATAAAAAAAAGATACGGAAACGTTATGCTTTACCGCTACCAATTAAACTACAATTTACAATTTTTTAATTTCAGCCGCAGATGAGCACACCGGATGACCCTGTTATCCACTCCCCGCCGTCTCTCAGTGGTCAACTTATGAACGGTAAGTACTTTCGCTTTCTTTTTTTATTTTTATTTCTTCAAGTTTAACTTTCATAATAAACTTGAAATGACCTTTTCTGCAACTAGATGACCTGCACACCTTCATCAAATCATAGGTCTCTAAGAGACTATTAGAAATTGAAAATCAATATGATTTCCTAACATTGAGAATACCCCATCCTCAATCCTCCTCCCTCCCATCCACATTTCTGCTTCTAAGTATGATATTTAAAATTGTTTATTTATAGGCTATAATCCGAATCAAATTACTAAAATTGAAGAGGGCGTAGCTCAGAATTGTAGTTCTCCTGAAACATCATCCATTGATCCAAATGCTAATGATGTAAGTTCTATTTATATAAGTTTTTCACTAATCGTTTATGGTCTTTTAGGATTCTCGACGTCGACAGAAAACTTGTCGAGTATGTGGCGATCATGCGACGGGCTACAATTTCAATGTTATAACCTGCGAATCCTGTAAAGCCTTTTTCCGAAGGAACGCTTTACGTCCTAAGGTCAGTTCAAACTATGTTTTCTATAGGATGATCGTGTTAGATGAGAGATAGAGAGAGAGAGGCATGATCGATTTTCTAGAACTTAATTGTCGATAAGTGGAGATCAACTTGGATAAGTGATCTTTCTGTAGTTGGTATAGTTTTGTCCAGTTTGTAGTTTGAAATATGATCGTTTGCTTTTTTGAAAGAAAGGACAGATGATCTTATCATATGTAACCTATCGTAGTATAGTTACAGATGATCATGTGTAAGAGAGATGAGTTAGGATACATGTTGCACGTACATTAGAAGACCACTCTAATTCATTCTAGTCGTTTCAGGAGTTCAAATGCCCATACTCAGAAGACTGTGAAATCAACGCAGTTAGTCGTCGTTTTTGCCAAAAATGCCGTTTACGAAAATGCTTCGCGGTAATTAGATAAACATGAATAGAAGCAAAATAATTTATTATTCAGGTCGGCATGAAGAAAGAATGGATCTTGAATGATGAGCAGTTGAGACGAAGAAAAAATTCTCGACTTAATAATCTGGCTAATCAACAGAAGATCAAACAACAGGTACCGTTTTGTTTTTCTTCTTTTTGGTTCTTGGATATCTACGATGCATGTCTATCTACTTGCATCTCCAACTCTGAAAATATGTAAAACAGAATGTGAGAAAGCAGTTTTGTTGTTCATTATCTCCTATCTTCTCTAACCCGTCCTTATACTCATCGAACATCTCGTCAACCAGCCAACCAACGTCGGACTCATTTCAGGAGCCCGACCAACCTCAATCTCAACCACAATCACCAAACGATGAAGTAAAACAAAATTTCAATTCCCCATCATTGAATAACAGCTTGGATCAACAGGTGAGAAGCTTTGATCTGCGATGATCAACCTCAGACAAGTCTGATCACAACTAGAGTCTATGACCGTTTCATAGATCTTTTTCATTGCTTTTTTTGTATTTTGCACTCTGGTTGCTGTACAAACTAGCGATAACGTTGGAAAAGTTGTTTATCGCTCTTGTTGTCTCAGATTTAAGAGGTTAACGCTAAGGAACTGGTTGGGACAGACCTTAGCTCTGCTTCGTTTGGTGCCCCCTCCCTCATCACTCCTATTGCTTTCTCTATTAAGTTAGAATGCGAGTGTGAATGTTTGAAAGATTTTTTTGTTGTCAATTTATCAAATGGTTTTTTGATTCCATCTCTTCCAGCTCGTACCAATGAACGGTCGATCGGTGGGAGCTCCTTTAGTTAGTCCTCCTGGTGCAACGGTTAGTAATTTTGTAACTTTTTGATTAGCCCTCACTTGTTTTCAGTATAACAATGATGTAGAAAATAACTTTATTATTAATCAATCAGATTTCCAATCAACCAAAGACCATATCCAAAAATTATTTAATCAAGGTCGAATTACTTCATTAAACAATGTAAGCAATTCGAATTTTTTTTTTTGGATTTTTTCTTTTTTTTTCAAAATTTTTTTGACTTTGAATTGAAATCACTCTGATTAGGAAATCATCATTTTGGATAGCTTTTTGATTAATCTAGGTTTCTATTTCACCTCATTTCTTTAGTATCCACTGATGAGCCCATCAGGCTCGACGGCATCCGATTCGCCGCCGTCTCGTTCTGTCGGAATTTTAGGAGGGCAAAGAAGCCCTGATGCCGTGAGTAAAGCATTTATGGCTTGTGGCTTATATACATATAATAGTCTCAGCTTTGCGTAGTCATTAATAGCTTTCTTAGTTGCTATCTTGACACAAAAGCAACTTAGTAGTTCGCTTTAGTTTTACCTTGCACATTGCTTTCGTTCGCTACGTTTTCATTGATTGTTTAGTTTCAGTATGATCCTAATATGATGATGCAACAACGAATACGTAGTTCGATTGTTCGCCCTAATCCAAGTACTCCTTCGCCTGTAGCTGTTGATGCTCAATCTGGCAAAGTCATTTTGTCAATTGATGATTATCAAAATTTGGTTCAATTAGCGGGTAGCAAGCCAGTGGAGGAACCTCCCAATAAGAGGTATTTCAGCTTGACACTCCTTGACTCATCCAATTTCTCTATAGTTTCAGACCTTCGTATTCACCTAACCTGGGAAGCCCACAAGCTCGTCCATTCTGTAGTCCTATTCAAGGCATGCAAGTAAGCAGTCCTACTATGATGCAACCAACTCCACGCCCTGGTATCGGAGGTATGTTCCTACAGCAGTTCCATACTGATACTTATGTTTTAGGATTGCCAACTTATATTGAAATTGGAAATTCAACTGCTGCCGTACCAAGCTCTGATCATACAGCCTCTGGTGTCTTTGGAACCGACTTTTCAAACGACAAGGTTGCTCATATGAAAGTTTACTTCGATAAAACAATTGAGGTTTGTGAAAGTCGAGCACGAGCGTAGAGTTGTTTCGAAACTAACTACTTGTATGTCATTCCATATTAACAAAAAGCGAGGGCAATACTTAAGAGCGAGTTCTCGATCATACTATAGTTGCATGATTTATTCCTCTAGCCTTATTTTTACTCCTCTCCTCCTTGTTCATACCAAATACTGTACTGCTATTCTTGCAGGATGCTCTCAAGATCGATAGTCCCCAGGTGATGCAGAATCAATGTAGCAGAGGTCTCTCTGAGGTAACATATCTATCTCTCTTTCCGCAGTCATCGCTATCTTTACAGAATGTTGCTTCTTACGGTCCTTCTGATCCTAGAATGAACTTCCAGCTTAATGCTATGGAACTTCGGGATCTAGATATGGTCGCAGAAGCTTTCAAAGGCATGAACGATCCAATGGAGCAAGGACGTCAACGAGAATCTTTCTTGAAAAAGAACAAAACTCCAGCAGATATCATGAACATCATGGACGTGGCTATGAGGCGTTTAGTGAAAATGGCAAAGCGACTTCCCGCTTTCAACGACTTATCTCAGGATGGAAAGTTTGCTCTTCTTAAAGGTTTGTTTGTTTCTCTATCCACCCACTAATCTTCACATCTTCCAGCTGCCATGGTAGAAATGCTAACCATTCGCGGATTGACTAGATTTGATGGATCAAAAGGTGTTTGGCGTTCTCCAACTGTTAAAGGAGAAGTACCATTCGACATGTTTGATCAGCTTAAAGATAGCCATGGCGAACAGAAGAATCGCGTTTACGAGTGAGTTTCAAGTTCGTCTTCGTTGAATACTGTAAGCTTTGCAGGTTTTTCCAATTTTTCCATGACGATATTCGAACTAATGACCTAGCCATCGCCTTAATTATGCTGATTGTTATGTTCTCTCCTCGTGATTGCATTACGGATGAACGGGATAAGAATCATATCAATATGTTCCATGAGCATTACTGCAAAGTTTTAAAACGGTAATTATCACATGTTGAGTCTGAGTTGCTCATGCAAACACCATTTCAGATATCTAGAATCCTTATATGGTGAAGATGCTCATAAGCTGTTCACTCAGCTTCCATCCGCTCTTGCCATGTTGAAGGATATCAGTCATAATGCTGGTATGCTCTTTTTGGGCACTGTTGATTCTTCGGAAACTGAAGCACTCCCTCGAGAAATTTTCAAAGTTGAATAATGATCATTAATGTAGTTAGTATGTTTTGTCCTTTCTCCTGCCGTTCATCTTTCGAAGTCATTTTTACTCATTAAATTCCTGGTCCTGTACTACTGCTTTCATTTTTTCGTTACTCTTAATCTACCTCCACCTGACATGATCACTGGCCTACCTCATAAAATCTCTTATGGTTTCATCTGCCTTTGATAAGCTACCTCAAGATCGTTTTGTTTTTATGTTGAAAGTTTATCTAGTGTCATGTTCAGTACCGGTTTGTTACTTGAGCTGCCGGCTCAGCCGGAACTCGTTTTCATAGCACCTGCTAGAAAGATCCCGTTTTTATTTGTAATTATCTTTTAATATGTAATTGTTTTCTTCCAGATGTTTTATTTCAAGTAATCGCACCCTTATTAAATTCGTTTTATCTCATTCAGAATGCGGGACCTCACATGTGTTTGAAGTTGGCTTTATATTTCCATTATTCGTGTGAAATATAAATCCCTTTATACATTTTCCACCTTTGCTAACGTACCTCCGCACACCTACCTCACTGTTCTTAAGTCTATTAGCCGATTCGCATGTTTCCTGATGTCTTGAAGACATTCAGATTTTTTTTCTGGTTTAATTTTCCTTGCGTCGTACAAGAATAAGCAACACCTCACATAATCTACCTCAGCTGTTCTCAGAAGTCCTACTCTATCTTTAAAGATTTCTGGGTCTTGCAATTCTTTTATCCGGTTTTTTACTTTACCAGTTACATTTCAATCCGTGTTTTGGAACCTGGTGAAATTTACTTTTACTTCCCTTTACTTTTTTATTCCATTAAGCGTTTTTTTTTCGTTTAAGCCTCAAACGTGTTCGGTTTCATTGTATAAACTAGCTCTTAAGTTTACCAGCTTGAAGCGCTCAAGCCATTCTCATAAGAAGTTATAATTCGATTGGTCGATTTTAATACGTTTTATTAAGCTTTCTGAAGAGATCTTTTTTTGTTTCATTTTAAACTCATAACTTCCGCACGGAGTTGTATTGTTCGATACTACCTCAATATTTATAAAAATTTATTTGTCACCATTCATGTATTAGTTACTTCTACAACATACAACATATACACACGAAAAGAACAATTCTTCACAGTCTTACCGACAGACAGTTCAACACTTAGTGAGTCAGCTAGACCCCTTAAGCACTGAGGGGATGGTAGGTTTGAACTTCTTGTTTGTCCTGCTTCTTCGAATTTTATCTAAAGGCTATTAGTTTTTATATCGAAAACGCAAAGATTTGTTGCTTCTGCAAAGATGAACAGCATCTTCGGAGAATCGTTGAAGAGAAAAATGTTCTGTTTATTCGTCTTGAATCCATACAGGGTCTAGAAAATCTGCGATTGATCTAGAAAATCGGAATCCACATTGAATGTGGCCGAATGGTCTAGGGGTATGATTCTCGCTTTGGGTGCGAGAGGTCCCGGGTTCAAATCCCGGTTCGGCCCAAATTTTTCGGTTTTCTTTACGCAGGTAGATCAAAAAAATAGTTTATCTTTCTTTTCATTGTTTATAATCTCTATAAGGTTTCTGTTCACAGGAAAACTTACTCGAAACTCTTCTTGCTTATACATCATGTGTTTATATATATCTTATTCTCTTTCAATTGAACAATTCATTAAATATTTGTCTTAAATTTGTTTTTCAAATTGATGAGAAGGATGATTTTCCGTGTTTGACGCTATTTGTAGGAGTTATGGCACTCAATCGATTGTTTGTAAATGTGAGTCTCTTCTTATTTTCGTCGACAGTTTATTGGTCTGCACTGCCGGCTCATACGCATCTCCTGTTTCACCAAAAAGTTGAAGAATTTCGACCATTTTCAAGAAAGTTATGACGCTTATATAAGGCATCTTTTCTGAATTCTGCTGCACTACAGCTCACAGTATGACAAGAGTTTTGGATGGTAACCTGTGCTATTATTTTGCATGCTTATGTCTGATTCTCGTTTAGAATGCTACAATACTCTTAGTGAGGTTAATTGTTCAATTCTTCGGGGCTTCACATTATGCGCTCAATGGGGAAATGATATCACGTGTGTGTGTAAATGAGTCAGTGCTGTTATGAGAAACATGTTAAGCGAGGCCATAACCCTCGACGAATAAAAATTTCAAAACCTTATTTGGATTCTCTTCTCTCAGTTCCAATCAGCTCTGATTATGCGCTGGTCCATGAAGTGAAGAAATATCTTTCAATTGCTCATCTCTAGTTGTAGTTGAGTTTTTGTATTTTGGTTGTGGGCGGAGTCCCATTCTACTCTTATAACGTCATTTTGGTTGTGCAAGGTTCGAGAGAGGTTGTGTGATTTGTTAGTGTTGTGATTATTTTTGTTTGTTTGCTTGTATAGAAAAATCTCGAATTGAGGGAGCGCGAATTGTCTGTGATTGTTGAGAAAGAGGTTCTGAGTGATCCTTCGCACAGTATCTCATATGTATTGTAACGTTTCTC
>CALQYR020007501.1:224604-306893 GCA_943334845.2 Auanema sp. JU1783 | reverse complement strand
TCACTAAAACTGTGGGCCGAACCGGGAATTGAACCCGGGACCTCTCGCACCCGAAGCGAGAATCATACCCCTAGACCATTCGGCCACGTTAATTTGTAAAATCGGCTCAATTTTTGCAACCCATCGTTTTAGGCCTGTGGCTAACAATTCGATTTCTGTAGTAGTCTGAGATCTACGAAGCAATCAAGATTTTAAGCAACCTATAAGACCCAGTCACCCAAAACTTGGGCCGAACCGAATAAAATTGTCTCGGAGCAGAGGTCAACGTTTTGAATGTCCCTCAACAGATATTCTGGGCAGATAACCTTCTCACATAATAAAATCTTCAAAAATACCGCTCAGAACACACCAACCCATAACAGATGAGCTAGATCACTGAACATTCAAAAAGAACTCAATTCGACAACATTCCTATAGGAACTTTGTTCACATTGTCGCATCCCACTGTTCTGGGGCGGTGGGTAAACTCTAGACAGCCCCACTTACCCAAAATTTGGGCCGAACCGGGATTTGAACCCGGGACCTCTCGCACCCAAAGCGAGAATCATACCCCTAGACCATTCGGCCACGAAATAATGGGTGATTCCTAGTGTCAGGTTTTCTCAGGAATCCTCTTAAGATGTTCGCTTTCAGATGTTTTCTTATCTTCGGAGATTGGCGACTTCAAGATAACTGGAGAGACTCGTCGAAAATTTTCATCACTTCCTTGGTGTTGTGATTCTGTGTTTTGAATTTTCAGTTCAAAGTTTTCTTTGTGATGTAATAAAAAAAATTTTATTGGAAGTTTAAGGTTGAAGAATTAAAAAAATGGAACTTAAGAGACTTATCATACTAAGAAGCTGTTATACAGTATTCCATTGAGCTTATCAGGTACTATGAGTTCAGTAGAAACGCCTTAGAGAGACAACAGTATAAGTAGAAGATGACAGACCTTCAATTGGTCCCGACACGATTGATCGAATTGCATAACATTTTGTTTTACACAACCTGGTTACTTGTGAGGTGAAAACAGCTCTCATTTGTTTTAAAGTTGTTCCATAACATTTTAAAAATAAATTCTAATTCTTAAGGTGACTTGTGACTTATTGAATATTAGTTTGTACCTGCTTTGATAGAAATGTCTGATAACTCAGAAAAGAAGCTAAGCAAAAAGTGAGTACTATGATTGTTAATAAAATGATCGGCACAGCTCTACGAGCTTCGCCAAGAGCACTCATTGCTCGGAGTTTTTCTATTAGAAGGTTTGTCTTCTATGGCTACCTTCTACAAATTAAAATAAAATATCATTCCTCTTTTTAGTGAACAGAAACGTTTAGCTAAGCAAGCTCAGAAAGAAAAAGAGAAGGCTGAGAAAGATGCTGCCAAAGCTCAAAATGCTCCTGCCGGAGCTCCAAAGGTTTTTTTCTTGAACATGAGCATTAATAATCATACCAAATACAGGAGAAGAAAGAAGCTGATCCTTCAGACCCACAAGAATACTTCAACATGAGAGTTCGAATGATTGAGAATAGAAGAAGTGCTGGCGATAATCCATTCCCTCACAAGGTAATATCTCATACCTTTCTTTCATTATTGTTTCTTAGTTCGATGTCTCCATATCCTTGGCTGCTTATATTGAGAAGTATCAATACCTCAAGAATGAAGAAGTTCTCGAGAATGAGCCTGTCAGCATTGCTGGTCGCATTTTCTCCAAGAGAGAATCGGGAAGTAAACTCGTTTTCTACGATATCCATGGAGAAGGAACAAGATTGCAAGTAATGGCCAACGCTCGTTTCCATAAGGAAGGAGATTTCACTGAAGTTCATGATCGTATCAAACGTGGAGATCTTGTAGGATTCAAGGGATTCCCAACTAGGTAGATGATAACCACTCAGTTCTGTTCTTACCTTTGTTCAGAACTAAAACTGGAGAACTCTCCATTCTGCCCACTGAAGTTGTTCAACTTACCCCATGTCTCCATATGCTTCCTCATACTCATTACGGTTTGAAGGATAAGGAATTGAGGTAGGAAATGCTATTCTGTTGCTCAACCTCTCTCTTCTCAACAGATATCGTATGCGTTACCTCGATCTCATCATGAATCCTCAAGTAAAGAATAACTTTGTTATTCGTAGCAAAATAGTCACTTTCCTCAGAAGATATTTAGATAACTTAGGATTCCTCGAGGTTTCATTTCTCATCTTTCCACGTTGTTTAACCAGGTGCTTAAGGTTGAGACTCCTATTATGAACCAAATTGCCGGAGGAGCTACTGCTAAGCCTTTCGTCACTCATCACAACGAACTGAAGATGGATCTTTTCCTTCGTATTGCTCCTGAACTTTTCTTGAAGGTTAGCTCAGTTTTCCTATGCTATAACTGTTTTGTATTTAAGATGCTTGTTGTTGGTGGTATCGATCGTGTCTATGAAATCGGACGTCTTTTCCGTAATGAAGGAATCGACATGACTCACAACCCTGAGTTCACCACTTGTGAGTTCTACATGGCATTCGCTGATTACGAAGATGTCATGAGAATCACTGAAGATCTTTTATCCAGTATGATATAGCTTCGAAGTAAATCCATTAAATGACCTCTTCAGAGATGGTTCTTGCCATTCGTGGAACTCATAAGATCGAATATCATCCAAATGGACAAGGAACTGAGCCCGTCCTCGAGGTAAATATATATATTATTAGTGAATTGTGGCATCCGAACATTTACAGGTTGACTTCACACCACCATTCAAGAGAATTGATATGATGACTGGTCTTGAAGAGGCTTTAGGAGTCAAACTCCCTGCTCCAGATACTCTTGATACTGAAGGTAAATTGTAAATCATTGTTTGAGCTATTTATGTTCTGTTCAGAAGCTAGACTCGCATTTGATAAGATTTGCAAAGACAAGAATGTTGACTGTTCCGCTCCAAGAACTACAGCTCGTCTCCTTGATAAGCTTGTAGGAGAATTCCTTGAAAGCAAATGCATCAATCCCACCTTCATCGTAGGACATCCTCAAATTATGAGTCCATTGGCTAAATGGCATAGGTGAGCATCGTGTTTTTCTTAAAGATATTAACTTCGAATAAATTCTAGATCAACCCCAGGATTAACTGAGCGTTTCGAACTCTTCGCTGTCATGCGTGAAGTTGCTAATGCTTACACTGAGTTGAACGATCCCATCATTCAACGTCAGAGATTTGCTCAACAAGCTAAGGTTAGTAGTTCATGTTTTCTGTATAAAAATGAGTATGTAGGACAAAGATGCTGGGGATGACGAAGCTCAATTAATAGATGAGAACTTCTGTACAGCTCTAGAATATGGATTACCACCAACTGCAGGTTGGGGAATGGGTATTGATCGCATATCTATGTTACTCACTGATAGTAATAACATAAAGGTTGGTGAGACATTGGAGATGTTGCTGAAATCGTATTCAGGATGTTCTTTTGTTCCCCGCAATGAAGCCAGAAGAACAGCCAATCGGAGCCGCACCAGTCGGTGAACAAGAATAAGCATTTTATTGGGAAGAAATCATTTCGAATGTTACAAATGGGAATACCAAAAGAATTTTTCAATTAAAAGAGCAACTTCCTTTTCTGGTTATCATTTTTGTTGTTTGTTATGCAATACATCTTGTTTTCATTTGTCTCTTCCTCTGCAATCTACGGGGTGATGTCTCAACCGAAGTTAATCAGAACTTTTCATTGTATTAGAACAACACAACAATTGGGAAAGGGGGTAATTAATCAAAATCAGTCGGGATTCTGAATCATGGACGACAAGTGAAAGTCATGCATCAGTCCTCGTCATATCGTTTCCTTAGATATCAATTGAAAGTAGGATATAGTCATGTTAAAGGATCCCCTTGAGCTTACAATTATTTCAGCATATACACAGTATCATTTGAAAAAAGAGAACAGTCAATCATGTTGCAAGTAATCATCGAACGGCAGCTTCAATCATTCCATGGCACACAGTTTACAAATACTCCAGTTGTACACATAGTAACGTGAAAGAAGTAAGAGACCCATAGTTGTACTTATCATTTTATCTACTTAGGTCTTACACGGTTGTTTTTTTCTTTCCTGTATGGAAGTAAAAATAAGCCTTCACTCGCACGATTGCTCACGTGCTTTGTGGAGTGGATTGATCGAGCCGTTTCCTTAGAAAAACAAGTCGAGCTGGGCTGTTTTTTTGCTCCATATTCAGCTGATTATGCGAGCAGTGAGGCCTCTTCTCGTCCAAAGTTTTATAACTCCTGCTAATGATATTTTGAATGGATCACGCTGTATTTTGAAAAAATATTTTTTTTCAACCAAGTGTGGAACTCCAATCAATGAACTAACAATAACAGCTTTGAGAGAAACGTTTGCAGGTAAATATATCCTAAGTTTTCTCCTCTGTACATATAGTTGTCTGCACCTTGTGATATTCAAATGTTGCAGAAGAGAAGAGAGTGGCTCTCAACCCTACAACGGTTCAATTGCTCGTTAAGAAAGGTTATAACGTGCAGGTACATTCCTTATCTTGACCGCTAACACTTGATGCAGATTGAAGAGGATGCGGGCAAGTATGCAAACTGGACGAATCAAAACTATGAGAAAGCAGGGGCTCACATAATAAGCTCAACAAAACCACTGAGCTCGGATATAATATTGAAAGTTGGAAGAGGTGAAAGCATCAGTTACGTTAACACTTTTGCAGGTTAGACCGCCAACTGTGGAAGAACTGAAGCGGTTTCAAAATACTTCCGTTCTTATCTCTTTCGTTTATCCAAGTAACAATAAAATGTTGTTGGAGGAAATGGCCAAAAAAGAAATGACAGTTCTTGCAATGGACTGCATACCTCGGATATCTCGAGCACAGGTACAGTTCAATGCACGGAAGTCGTTTCACACTCTGATAATGAAGAACTGGGGAGCAACCGTTCAGTGCTATCAAACATTTAAAAATGAAAACTTCGCTCTAAGTTCTTCAGTATCTCATTCTCTTGTGTCATTAAATGATTCGAGCTAGGCATTATCTTTTGAGTATAATATCTTCTTTATTCCAGGTATTTGATGCTTTGTCCTCTATGGCCAACATCGCCGGTTATCGGGCTGTTGTTGAAGCTGCTCATCAGTTCGGACGGTTCTTCAACGGACAAATAACCGCTGCTGGAAAAGTAATACATGATCATGCATTTATCTAGTTCTTGAAAAATAGATGACTTCCGAAAATGAGATATCTTCTTATAACACAATATAGATACCTCCTGCTAAAGTGCTTGTTATTGGTGGTGGTGTTGCTGGCTTAAGTGCCATTGGAACAGCTAGAGGAATGGTAAGAAGTTTGATTTCTTCTTTGAATAATTGAATGCATCAGGGAGCAATAGTTAGAGGATTTGATACACGCAGTGCAGTTCGAGAACAAATCCAATCGTTGGGAGCCGAGTTTCTCACAGTCACGATTGAGGAAGATGCTGAAGACAGTGGTGGTTATGCAAAAGAAGTGAGTCAGGAGTTTCTGCAGGTACGTTGAGTTTAAAGTTATGCCGATATAAACGTTATGGTTCAAGGCGGAAATGGCCCTTCTCTCAGAGCAATGCAAAGATGTGGACGTCATCATCACTACTGCCTTGATACCTGGTAGAAAAGCACCCATGCTGATAACTGAGGTGTGTTTTGAATTGAAACCTCACTGAATACTTTGTTTTAAGAAAATGATAAGCTCTATGAAACCAGGAAGTGTAGTTGTCGACTTAGCAGCTGAAAACGGAGGCAATATCGAAACAACAAGACCAGGCGAATGTTATGTTAAGCATGGTGTTTCTCATATCGGATATACAGACTTACCATCCAGGTACAACAAGAAGTTATGAAGTTTTGGATTCATTGATTTAGATCACCAACACAAAGCAGCACCTTGTTTGGTAATAATATTACGAAGTACTTACTGTCATTGGAGAAAGACAATAAATTCCTCTTGAATCAGGATGACGAGGTAGTGAAATGAGATTCCGTCGTAGCATCTGCTTCAGGTGGTTCATGCATCTACAATCGTGAATGCGGGAAAAATAGAATGGCCTAAGCAGATGAAAAAGAAAGTTGATGCTTCTGTATCTCCCAAGGTTTTGTATATTACAAGATTTTGTCTAAAGCTGTTCGTTTGTAGCCTGTTGTTACTGAAGTTGCTCTGGTTCCCGTGGAAACACCTTTTCAGAAGACATTAAAAACTGCGGCTGGGCTGTCTGTTGGTATTTTCTTATGATTATGAATTCTGATATCAAGAAAGTGTTCTTTAGGATTGGGTGGGCTCTCTGTTCTGAGCATGTCTTGTCAAAATCCTTCATTGGCTCATATGTCCTCAACATTCGCCTTAGCCGGAGTTGCAGGTTATTCACAGAGTTTTCCAATGATCTAGTTCATGTTAGGTTATCATACTGTCTGGGGGGTAACTCATGCTTTACACAGTCCACTGATGTCTGTAACTAATGCCATATCTGGAACTACAGCAGCAGGAGCTCTATGTCTTATGGGAGGTAAGATCATAAACAATTTCTTTTCAAAATAATTTCCAGGTGGATATTTCCCTTCGACAGCTCCTCATTACTTGGCTTTTGGTTCTGCTTTTATAAGCTCTATCAATATCGGTGGAGGTTTTCTTGTAACAAAACGAATGCTTGATATGTTCAAGAGAAAAGGTTAGATATAACAGCTCACTCTCTCACTCATCCTAATGGATCAACAGACGATCCCCCTGAATACAATTATCTGTATGCACTTCCTGCAGCCGTGTTCATCTCAGGATACTTGGGAGCATTAGCTTTGGTTTGAATGGCTTGAATAATTTGTTTGAATCTGCCTCCTAGGAGTCTCCAACTTCTCATTCGATCATGTACTTGGGCTCTTCTCTGTGTTGCTTGGGTGCCTTAGCAGGATTATCAAGTCAGAACACTGCTAGACTTGGAAATGCTCTGGGTAATATATATCTTCAGTGTTTCTTTTTACTTTCTTGACTAGGTATGACTGGTGTTGCTGGAGGAATCACTACTACTATTGGCTTATTAGCACCTGAAACTGAAACTCTGACACAAATGATATCTGCTTTAGGATTAGGATCAGCAATCGGGATGGCAATAGCTCATAAAATAAAAGTCAGTTCTATGAATAACTGGCAAATGTATTAACAGAACTGATACAGGTCACGGATCTTCCACAGTTGGTAGCTGCTTTTCATTCTTTCGTTGGTTTAGCAGCTACGATGACATGTCTAGCTAACTATATGCTGGAGTATCAACATCTGATAGATAACCCAGATCGTAATCATTCGTGTTTTTGGCTCAATTGGAAGAAATAATGTTTTTCCAGAAGCTACTGCTGCGAAGCTGGCTTTATTCTTGGGAGCTTATATCGGAGGTGTAACCTTTACAGGAAGTTTAATGGCATATGGGAAGTTGCAAGGTATCATTTACTTTGTTGATGAAGAGTTTTCATTCTTTTTTTTTCCGGCATTCTACCTTCGAAAGCAACTTTGCTTTCTGGAAGACATTATTTGAACAGTGGCCTGTTAGCTAGCAATATTGCTGCTCTTGGTGTAAGAAAATTGAGATATGACTCCTCAACATAATTTTATTGATAGCTCTACATGAATACTACAGATTATATGACAGGTTTATCAATGCTAGGAACAACAGCTGCATTGAGCTCCACAATGGGAGTTACTCTAACAATGGCGATTGGAGGTAACAACAATGCTGTCTGAACAAAACAATAATATTGAATTTCAGGAGCTGATATGCCAGTTGTCATTACTGTTTTGAACAGTTACAGCGGTTGGGCGCTTTGCGCCGAGGGATTCATGCTCAACAATGATTTATTGACCACTGTTGGAGCTTTCATTGGAAGCTCTGGAGCTATTCTGTCTTACATCATGTGTAAAGTTAATTTTCTTTGCATCACAATTTCTCGATAACAAACACTATCAGGCTATGAATCGATCACTCTTGAACGTTATAATGGGAGGTGTGGGAACTAAAAGTAAAGGATCTGGACAAGCTATGTCAATAGAAGGAACAGCAGTAACAACAGATATACACGAGGTTTTTAAAAAACACTGATATAGCGTTATCGTATGTAAAAGTGGGTCCCCTCTTGAATGCAACCGCTCTCCGCGAAAGTCCCGATGAAATGAACATGAAAAAGTATTCCACGGGATTCACGTGGGTTATGGCGGTACGAGCAAGTGTCCCTGGGATACCCTCATCAATGGAATGAACATTTGCTATTCAATGAAAAATATATTTCAGACAGTTGATTCTCTCAAAAATGCAAGCTCAGTCATTATTGTGCCAGGATATGGGTTATGTGCAGCACAAGCACAATACCCTATTGCTGAACTAGTGAAAGAGCTACGTTCTAAGAATATAAGAGTTCGATTCGCCATTCATCCCGTTGCAGGTATGATAAAGACTAGGTTTAAACAGAATGATATAAATGATAGGACGAATGCCGGGACAATTAAACGTTTTGCTTGCTGAAGCTGGCGTACCTTATGATATCGTTGAAGAAATGGAAGAGATAAACGACGATTTCGAGAAAACAGATGTAGCACTTGTAATTGGTCAGAACCCTATACATGCCACTCAAATCTATCGGTAATATTATTTTAGGTGCCAATGATACTGTAAACTCATCAGCAGAGGATGATCCAAACAGCTCGATAGCGGGAATGCCAGTATTACGTGTTTGGAATGCAAAGCAGGTGAACATTATGAATTTTATGACCATTTAAAGATCTGTTGATTGGAGTTTGACTTGCTTCGAGAATTCAACGTATCTCTTGGTCGTTGAGCGATCGCGAGTAGGCCTGTTTGAATATAGGCTTTAGATCGTGAAAATTAGTTTTATTTACCTACGTTTGAATCCACTGTAGAAAGAGAGAACTCGGAAGCAAGCTGAGAAATTACAAATTGAAACTTCTGTGACTTTTAACAATGACATCTACATGTTGAAAAATAATATCTGTTAAGGTCATTTTCATGAAGCGAACACTTGGAACAGGGTATGCTGCTGTGGACAACCCAGTGTTCTTCAAAGAAAACACCAAGATGCTTCTGGGTGATGCTAAGAAGAGCTGTGATCAACTTCTAGCAGCTGTTCGAGAGAAGTAAGCAGTAAGACGACTAATAATAATTGCAAATTTAATTCGCAAAATATAGTTTATAACATAATATACGAAAACGAATCTTTGTAATTAATGCTGAGTTGACAGTGGATTCATAAATATCACACTAAGAGAAATCATTATAGAGCACTAGATTAGCCTAACATATTTAAAGGAAATAAGCTGAAATGACAGCTGCTATGAAAGTGAGGTAGTAGCCAAGTCCAGATACGGTGTTGCAGGGTTCGCCCTATGTCATCAAATCATTAATTACATCAGATGATAATTATAATTTACCGGTTGAGTGTTGGTGCATTGATAGTAAATCTTGTAGACGGCGTGGTTACCGGTCTTCTTATATCCATCGACATCTTGTCCAGTATAAGCACATTCTCTTGAGGTGGAAAACTCGCCTTCTACTTTCTGCAAGTTGTAAAAGAGTTTTGAATCCCGTTGTTCTTATAAGTGTACCTGGACGATCTTTCTGCATCCAATAGCATTAAGCTTCTCGGATTGGTATTGCACTTCAATTGGTTCACATTGCTGGAAATATGAGCATTTACCAATCGTTAGCGTTTGAGAGGAGAGGGAGTATTGAAGAAATAATTACCTTGATGAGTCCAGCAGACTTAACAGGGTCAACTTCCTCACAATCTTTATCAATATACGATACGCAGGAATAACATGAGATGTTTTCACTTCTGAAATGATGAATAATTGCATTACTCTTTGATCTGAGTTAATATTGAACTCACCTAACTCCTAGCACAAAGAGTGCAGCCAAAATTAAGATGGACGAGCGCATCCCCACTTGAGCGCCGGATCTGAATGGGTGTAATGTTACTAATGATTCTTTCTTAACGCTAGTTCCATCAATATCAGATGAGAATCAAAGAAAGATCAAACAAGAATCAAAGGAACAAAGAAATACATGGGTTTGTTGGAAAATATTTCATTGAAAGTTTTGAAGATTTACAACTATAGCTCTCACTCCTATTCCATAGAATAAAAGCTGTTCCGGATGAAGTAGATTATTCCGAAGCTGGTGGTCTCAGCGTTAGAGCCATTTGCAGTTCATGAGCATGCAAGTACATGCTGAAGCACGCAGCAGGTTCCAAACTTCGACTGCTGTTTAAGGAACTAGAGAGAGAGAGATAGTGAGAGACACAAAATGGAGGACGATAAAGAGGAATATGAGGAAAAGGGAGCTACCAGCAGCGTTAGGTCGATATTAAGTTAAGTAAAGGAAAAGGATTTTGGCATCTTTTCTTACCCTCGGAGCAAACCACCGATTCTGATGTTGTCTTCGACTATTTACATACATCGGGACAGAAGGAAGACGACAAAATGAAGACGTGGTAGCTTTTGAAGCAAAGAAAGAAGAAGAAGATGAAATGACTGGTGAAAATGCTCGCATAGAGAAGGTGAGAGGAGTAGAGAAATGGAGACAGAAGGGAACTATCGGAGACAGAGATGTCTAAGCTGCAGCAACAACTACATCACAGGCAGAACAAATAAAAATGTGCACAATCGTCTGCAATTACCAACCTAATGTCTAAAAGCTATCGCAGTATGGTAAGAAATTGGAAAATGAAAGACTTTCAAGCATTTGATCTTCGTCATTGAATATATGATGTCTTACAAGTCATATGCGGAAACAGCTTTCCTTTGAAATTTTTTTAGCAGTTGTAGCCGCGTGTGTCTATTGCTTCTCGTAAAAATCCGTGGAAATTTGAGGCTTAATCGATATCGAAGAGTTGCGCGACAGAGGACACATTGGTTGTAAGATTTTCGCTCAGCATTTATGTTGGTTGGAGAGAAAAAAATCGTTATAATGGCTGAGCTTATAAAATATATTTCAAACGAATCACGTCTTATGTTCTGATATGAGCGAGGAAGGAAGTGAATAAGAGGAATCAATGGAAAACTTGCAGAGAACTCAGCATCATCATCATCATATCCAAGTGCTTATAACAAGTCTCCACAACATATGAGATGAATCAACGGCTTACACGGAAGTAACGCTTGCAAACGTTTTTTGTTGAAATTGAAAAAAATCAAAATACAGTCGGTTTGGTTAGATAGTGTCTGGCAAATGCCGTATCAAAAGGCGGGAGTGCTTCCACAATCTCTTTAAATGTTCTGCTTCTGTCTCTTCGAATTTCGCGTCTCACAAAAACGTCTAATATTTCTATCAATTGATGATATCTCTTCAATTTCTCTAATGATGGAGAACGTTAAGTGTGTGCTCTATATCGTAGGAGAGGTCGCCAGAGACCTGCCCCTAGATGGTGTCCTGGTTATTATTTTATGAGCCGAAACTGATAGTTCATTCCACAAACGATGTAACATGACGATCAAAAGTAAAACGAATGAAATAAGGGGTTTGCAGGTAGGAAAGATGACTGAAAGAAATAAAAGAGAGAGAACAGACAACATAACCATCTAAAGAGAAGAAGAATGTGAAGACGAATGAAGAGAGTACGAGACGGTTTATCAACGTTGAAGATAAGTAGTTGATGTACTAACGTCATAAGAAATATATAAACCTTTTCAACCAAAAATTATTTTGTTATCATAGCTATGGCTGCTATAAAAAGCCTATTAATAGATCATTTTTTCAAACAACTTGTTCATCGTTCAGATGGTCATCACTTCATCCTATCCATCCTCTCTTACAATTATATAAATAGATGTAAGGATGAGATGATGAGGATGATGAACAACGCAAGAAACGGAAATACATTTGTAAAACAGTTAATAATCAGATAAAAAATATTTTTTATTTCTCCACAGGAGAAGAGAAAAGCTAAACAGACAACACAACCAGTCAAACGATTAGTGACAAAGCTTTTTTCATAAAAAAAAATGAGAGAGAGAGAGAGAGAAAGATGAGGACGAAGATGAAGGAGATGAAGAAAACTGTGCGCGAATAGAGAAACAGATGGCAATAAGCTGAATCTTACAATATTTACAATAATAATTCATAAAATGCTAGATGATGCAACTTCATTATATGCTGAAGCTTATATATAATCTCTCCAAAATATCCAATGGATTGATGAGAAAAATTTGGATTATACTCGTCAACGAATTTCTTTTTTCTTTTTTTTTCGTTTCGTTCTAGCTGGATCGACGGCGACGATGACGACGATGACGACGCTGACACAACGAATTTCTGTTGATTTTGGGTTATTATTGAGATTTGAGAGAATATAATGAAGTTATATACACATAATATTAGTTGAACGGTAAGATGGACAAAAAAAACGGTTTCGGCTGATTTTTCTCAAAACGCAAATAGATGGATGAGGAAGAAGAGGCTAAGAAGAAGAAGAAGAGGAAGAAGATGATGCTGATGATGAAGAAGAAGGAGAAGAAGAAGAGAAAACGGAATTACATTATGAGATACAGTTAATTCTAATAATGAATGGAAGCAATTGTCTTTTTTTCTTTTTTTGCCTCAAAAATGGGAAAAATTCTTTTCTTGTGAGACAAATCGAACAAGGAAACCCACAGATAGATTCTAATGGTTTTCCTTGCTTCTGAAGAAAAGCAGTCGCTTGCCCACATGTGTGTGTGAGTAGATTATGAGTATGTGTATGCAGGAAAGATTCTATTTTCGGTTTTCTAAAAGACAATAAAACCAATGCTCAAATAGATAACAAATGAATTTGAATGAGAATTAAGCTTCTACACCCCTCTTCCATAGCATTAAGAGAACAAGGAGACTGTATATGAGAATCGAAAGTGGTCTGCCATTCTGCTTTAAAATTGAATTGTAATGTCACGGCTATAGATAGATTCAAGATGAAAAATAATAATAAATTATGAAAGTAACGGCATCTTCATGGTCCAGTAGCAACTTCAACGACTGGTGCTTCATCCAATTCACTGGTTGTTTCACTTGACTCTGATGATAAACCTTGTGAGCCTCCACCATCAGAATGAGGATACTCCTCGAAATCGCCAATCATTGCCTGGAACATGTATGGATGTACGGATGTGTGTCTGTGTGTGTGTGTGTGTGCTTCACTTCTTCTTCATCTCCTTCAGATAACTCATTCAGTTTTTAAGGAAATTTAATTAAATACAACAACTTTCACGAAATATACTTGTTTTTCCATAGAATTCTATCTTTCATTAGCCTTGAATAAACAAGGTATCTCTCTCTTTCTCTCTCTCTCTTAGTTCCTTCTCTCCTTCAAAACAATACTCCGAAAAATGAGTTTGAAAAAAGTTCAAGGAAGATATATGAGTTTGATGAAAGTTCTTACCTTTAAACCGACGATCTCTCCTCGAACTACCAACAGCTGAGGCAAGTTTCGGAAATCTTGTAGAACCTCGTAATTGCGGCATCCATGAACAATAACCTTTAAAAATACAAAATTAAAAACAAATAAAATGAAATTATTGAAATGGTTGAATGCGAGATGCTTTGAGCGTTGTTTTTTTGAAATAAAGTGCTTTGACGTTCCCCCGACGTCGGAATGAGAATCGTTTCTATGCTAATGACGTGGGAGAAGTTATGCTAATGCTGACGTGATTATGCAAATCACATCCATAAGATGAATATTAGATTTTGTAGAAAACAATTGAAATTAGCATTAGTCAACCAACCTTTTTCAAATGTTTATGATTAGCCAATTCTACAACTGTAGCTCTATTGATCTTTTCCAAATCGAGTTCGCGCAAGTAGATGAACTGAAGACATGGATGAATGAATGAAACAGTGCATCTCATAAGATGTGCTTACCTGTAACTTTGGCATACACTTAGCCATATAGCTGAACAGCGAATCAGGTAAGAATGGATAGTCCACTGGCTTATCAACCAAACAAACTCTTTCAACTCTTTGCTCAAACTTATGAAGAATCGACATTAGAGGTCCCTGAAATTGCAACATGTTTTTTGAAACAACCAACTTTATTTCTTTTTTTGAGTGAATTTTAACTTTAAACGTATAAATTACCCATTCCCTTGGGTATCATTTAATTTTTATGAACTTAAGTCCGTTTTTCCTTATGAAATTCAAATGGGAACTGACATGAAGTGTCTGGAAATGTTAAAATCTGTTCCAACTTTTTGTATTTTAGAATGATGGCGGAAGAGTTTCGTTGGTTGGTTTTCATTCAGAAGCATGCTTTTAGGAAGAATTATCGTTTGCTTCACGTGAATGTCCCTACGGAATGAGTCAAGTTATTCCATATTTCACTTGATGAATGAAGAGTGTATTGAACTGTCAATGGATGCAAGAAGATGACACAGAAATCCCCAAAAAGGCTATTCGTTACGCTTTTTGCTCTCAAGTCATCATTTATCGAAATAGCAAATCTACGCCTTCACTCTTTTTGGAGGAGGAAATGACCTTCGTTTTACGGATAATCTCGAGAGAGTTGTCAACAGTAGGAACCATCGGGAGCTTTCAGCTTTCTCACATTCCGCCTTCAGCTGTCTCTCGTTTTTCTTCTTTTTTCCCCTTCTCTTCCTCTTTATAGCTATGATATGGTTTGATGTATTCTTTTGATCTCATATCGAGAACGAGTATCAAAAAGAACAAAAACAAGATGTGGGCTTTTTGAAAAAGAGTGGAAGCTTAAGCTTAGATACACTTGGGAATATACTTTGGTCAGTTAAAGAGAGTGACAGAAGCAATTTTCAAGTGAAAATCTCTAAATTTTTCAGTAATACTCTCTTTTTGCTGTTGAAATGATCTCTTACAAGGCAATAAATTTTAGATTTGCCCCGAGTTTATTATTAGAAACTTTCAATTGACATTGTTAAATCAATGTCCTCCTCCTCCTCTCTCCATTTCAGCTACAAAAAAGTTTGAAGCTTTCTCCTATTTTCATATCAGCCAAAGGCAATATCCTTTTATAGGATGATCTGATGTTATGGAGGCGAAGCCAGAACAACAGTTTTCGTCAAAAAGTGTTTTTTTCTGCGAGTTGGCCAAAACCTTTCAGGAAATGTTATTTCTTTTAAAACAAAAGGAGAGACGGCTTCATTGCTTTCCAGACATAGCAGAACCCCAAAGATTGATACTTCTACTGTCGCTGTGAGTTCTTCATCGAAAAGTCTTTGAATAAGCTCAAAAAATGTGTTTTCCTTTCGCGACCCAAAATAAGAAATGAGGAATAAAAAAGGATTTTCTGTCTCCGTTTGTCCCTTCGTTTACTTCCAAATGAGAGAAGGAAGAAAAAAAAACCTTGGAAGTGAGAAAGAAAGGCGATTTATGCTATATAGTAGTGGCTTCTCAGAAATATTTTCTAACCAGCAGAAGTAGACGATGGACACATTCCGGAATTGTATACTAAACAAATGAAAAGCATTTGCCCTTAGTATTGAGGAGAAAAGAAAGGAGCTGGTCAGCTTCTATGTCTCAGGCCCCCCTTTTTCAGTTTGTTGTCTCTCCAAATGAAAAGTTGAGATTGAATTATAGTTGTAAGTTCAAAGAAAGAACTTGCACCAGCTCTCTCTTCTTAACTACCTTTTCGAATGGAGAGAAGAGATAGAGAGAAACATTAGAGTGAATGTTTCCAAATTGAAGCTCAATGGAGCCATTTTCAGCAGTAATCTCATTATTTTCTCTTTTTGTATATTACATTTGTTTAGCAAAGAAATCTTTGTCAATTTCTATTAAATTAAATGAACCTCATGCTCATCAAAATGGCAGGAACAGCAATAAATGTAAGCCACTTGACGATTCCAGAAAATTGGTCCATCAAAGCTGATATTGACTGTCATTTTTTCATGTCCTGAAATGAGAATGAATTAGGATGAAGTGTGAAATGGCTATTCATATGACGTATGATATGTTTGTATTCTAAGTCAGTTACTCATAACAAACTATCCGTTGGGAGCATTGCGATCAGGAAGTTGTCAAAGGACACTATGTGTTATCATAACACTCACACACAACCCCAATGAACTAGCAAATACTTCAAATTATGATTTTCGTTAGCTTAAGTGAGCATTTTGTTGTCTCAATTTGTCATGATGATGACAACAGGCTTCACATTATACCTCAGGGGGAAGATTAATAATTCTTATTTGAGAACAACAAAACATGATTCTGAAGGTTCATAGACTCTAACAAACAGACTTTCAAGTTTACATCAGCAGTTAGATATACTACCTTACCTGAGCAATGATTTTTGCGGAATATTATGTAAATCCAGACAGGCTTCGTTTCCTGACGTGAAGCTTCCATTGCTAGTTCTCTCCACGTGCGATTAACTCTCTCAACTCTGCAAATGCAACTTGTTATAAACTATGACAAGAAAAAATATATATAAATAGACATAGTTATTAAGTTACGGGTTTATAAGAAAAAACAGTTTTGAGATTTGAGTATGAGCACAGCTGGATCCTGAGATCCTATTGGAAGTGGAAGCTCACGGATAAAGAGAAAGAGAAGACAGAAAACGAACGAGGGAGAGGGAGTAAGAGAAAAAAAGAAGAAGAGGGTGGGATCAGGCTTTCCTTATGAAACAGCTGAGACCCACGCCTATTTCTTTGGCTTATGGAAAGATCTTTAGATTAGGGCGAAGAAAAAAAAAGTATTGGTAAATATGATTCATAGATTCAGATAGATAAACCAAAAACATATTTCAAGAGCGATTGTTTGAGCTAGGCACAATTCTGCAAAACTGGCATATTCCAGAAGACGTTCACGTGAGGTATACGTGACGCGGCAGAGTTCATTTACTGAATTGCATATGCAGAGAGCGGTTGTGGAAGGCATTCTATCAGCATGAAAGGTAAGGTAAGTGCATACAAGGAACCTTTTTATGATCTCGCATAAAATTATAATAAATAAATGCAAACTATAAATATATACTATATAAGGATAGAGTATATTGTCTTTCAAACAGGAAATATCTTTTTAAGAGAATGAAAACTATTCCCAAAAGGCTGAAGCTGAAGAAAATGAGAGATAAAGTAATATAATAGCTTCTGTTATACTATTATGGAAACAATAAATGAGAAATGCGGAAGAGAGTATGTATGAGCCCTCAGAAGACATTTTCAAAATAAAAAAAAATAATGGAAAAACGTGGATTTGAAGTTTGTAATACTGTTTGCAAGACGAATCATTAGATTTGCTGTGAAGTTGAATTGAGTTTGCAAAGTTCAATTACTATGTGATAGTATGTTGAACTAGGTTGTTCTTTAAATAGTTTTGAATAGGAAAAGAAAAAGAAAACATTGAATTAGAGCAAATTGGGAACTCAAACATCTAGAAGAGAAAGAGAGGCAGGAACATAGTAAGGTTTGAACATATTAATGCGATCGGAAATTGAATGAGACAGAGGTGAAGCAGAAGAAAGTCTACACGACTTCAAAGGAAATAAGCATAGTTAAGCATATCTTTTGAGTGAAATGCTGTTTCTCACACAAAATCTTCTTAAACAATCATGTGTTCTGTTCGCAATTGCATATAAAACGAAGGTGATAGAAGCTTATGAGCTATGAAGAAGAGATGAAGTAATGGAGGAGGTGAAGTCAATGGGTGAAATGCGAGAGAGAGAACAGAGAACTTGCACAAAGTTTAAGATGATTAAGCTTATGTTATGAAAAGTTCAATTAAAATTCTTATTTCGTCCTCATTTACTTAAAGTTCTCTTAGTTTGCGAGTGGCAAAAGCTCTGTGTGAGCATGCATGTCCTTATCTAAGAGTGGAAAAACTTGAAGAGAACTTGAACGCTACGAATTGTCAAGTAGGATCCAGAATTTCCATTTTTAAGTTCTTTTTTTCTCCTACTCTTACTGCCTCCCTCTCAATACATCATTGTCACTTCCTACTCACTCACACTATAAGTTCTAGTAATTAGCAGAATCGTGTACAAGCGAATAAAACAACATAAGTTTAAATATTTTATTTAAGACTGCCTTCTGAAGTTAAAGCACATGGTCTAATATTGTTCTTTTCATCTTTTTTCTTCTTCAGCTCTGCTTCGTCTTCCAACTGGCCTCCCTTCACTATGGCACAGCTGCAGACACTAGTAAAAACGAATGAAAAATCTCTCTCCTCACCACTCTCTTTTTCTCTCTCTCTCTCTTTTAATGCTTGAACATTCTGAAATGTCTTCTTCTCCTATTCTCTCTTCTTCTTGTCTTCAGCAGACACAGGCTACTAGTGCCCTGGGGCAGTGGTCCGTTTCTTTGGGCTCAAACGAGTGTCTATTTCCCTCTTGCTCTTGTAGTCTCTATTTCTTAAACAAAATCTGTTTCTCTCTAAACTCATTCATTCTGTTCTCTCTGAACTTTCATTGTATTTCGTGCTCTGCTTGCCCACAAAACGGCCATGCAGTGTGTCTGCGGATGTGTTAGTACTGGCCAGTTCGCCCCAACCCTAACACACTCTGACATCCACAGACACATACACAGACACACACACACATACACACACACACACACTCACACACACACACACACACACACATACTCACATATATACATACAATCTGCATGTGTAATATCATTTTGTAATAATGACTTGACAGATTTTCATATTATGTCCAAACATTACAGCTTTTCATCGGGCATCTTCAAGTCAACCAATTTATGTGTCAACTTTCTGGTCAAAAAGATGTCTTGTGAGAACTTGTTGTCATATATCATTTGACTCCTCACTAAATCTCTCAAAAACTTAAAGTAAGGGGAAAGTAAGAGTGAATGAATAGAAAACGATAATGAAAATAATAATCGAGCACATCCTGCTACTCTAACTGAAACGAGAAAGATTCTCTCAAAATATTTTCAAACACATTTTGAGAGCAGATATTCTCGTGGAACAAGATATGTTGATTCACCAGAATGTGAGGCCAATTAGGGCAAATGACCAACGAAAATGTTTGAGGCAGACAATAACGTCTGCCTCTCATGACACACAAAATGTTAGAAATGTGAAAAAAGAAATTGAAAGCGTCATAGATGCTTCTCAATGGAATAGGAGAAGGAAGGTAATTGTTTGAACAAATAAGGAGGAAAAAAAGAAAAGAAACAGGAGAAAGATATGTTTCGGACGAAAAAGGAAACATTCCAGCATATGATAGTCTTCAAGACTTTCTGAAGAACCGAACTCATCTAGACTCAATTCAAAAAAAAGAGAGACGGAAATGGTTTCCGGCCAGATGGACCATACTGGAAAGCTTTAAGCTTGTCTATTACCCTATCGACCAGTCGTTTCTACAAAATGACGAACGAATGCTAATTTGGCTTAAAAGGCTGAACATAATTTTTTATACAATTAAATTTCTTATTTTACTTTTTTTGCTCTATCTCCTCATATGAGTAAATGAATGGCTTGGTTCAGTAATACCCTGAGGGGTAAACATCACTAATCGAAAGGAGGGCAGACGGAACGCAAATCCTTTCCGCTTTTCTTGAACGGAACACGTGTACAAAATGAGATAATATATAAACTCAATACAGAACAAAACCAAAAAATGAGAACAAAAAGCTGATGTGTTGTCTCATCCTTAGCAAAAGATGTGTACCAGCCTCTGCTTGTGATGCGACAACTTGGACGTCCGAAAATATTCATGGATGGTGGGCAAAACATTGCCAAGAACTTAGAACTACGTACGAACAGAATTTATAAAAACTAAACAAATTCAAATAATTGAAGGAAATGCTACAGGAAGTTCAAAAAAACAAAAAAAAACGAAATGGATAATTGGAATGGAAACATGCCGGATCTTTCAACCATAGTGTTTCATAGGGTATGTGATTGATTGAGAGTATCATAATCAATTAGTAAAACAAAACAAACCTGGTTCGATCTTCCAATGACAACTTCGAAAGTACCCTGAGGGCAGCTTCTCGTGGCAGACTTCCGATAGGATCCGCCCCTTCGTTGCTCATTTTGTTGTGTTTAGTTGCAACAGCCAGATCAGTTTAAAGATTGATCAGAACGTAAATAAGAATGAACGTCTGTAAACGATGTTGATAATGGAATGATTAGAAGCTAGGAGTTTGAAGGTTGTAAGAGAATGAAAACGACATTTTATATGAAAAAGAAAAAAAAAAGTAAGCAATTGTTATCCTTTCAATTAAACAAATAGATACAACTCATTCATTCCATCCTTTTCTTTTTCTTCAAAAAATTTCATTTTTCCTACTTTTTCACTAAATTATTCATTTTTAAACAAAGTTTTGAACTGAAATGTGGACTCTGTTTGTAAAATCGGATTATAAAAGACGTCGTTTTGCTAATATTAACGTCTTCTAGCATAAATCATGTCTGTCATGAATAATATTAAAAAAAACTATAAGAAATCATGGATTAAGGAGAGTTGAATGAGAGAGAAAGAGACAACCGTTCAATCTGACAGTATGAAATTGAAATGAGGAGTAGTGCACTAATGGAAAACTCAGTGAGCAGCACGTGAACAGCTACGTGGCACGTCACGTTACGTAAAGTGATTTGAAGTACGAAGTTCAGATGGAAACAAGAGAAATGAGCGTTTGAAAATAATTTATTTTTGTGAAATATTCGGGAAAGAAGAAAAAGAAAATTGGAAAAGGACTTAACTTCTCATAGAAGTTTGAGCTGAACAGAACGTTTTGCGAGTGATAAAAAAACATTTTGAGAAGGAGGAAATTGGAAAGAAAAGGCAATTTAGAAAAAAAAACATTCTTAGTCTTTGATGTTCTTTTTCAATTATTTTAAGAGTTCAAAAGATAATAGTATCGTATTCTCAATAGCTGTGGATGCCCCCACGTATGGATGCGAGATAAGAACAGATATTGGAACAAGGCGAAAGCTCAACGCTTATGATGTTGCGAGTGATGAATAAAAGATGTTCTGACTCAGCTCTTTCTATCTTAAGATAGTGAGAGGAACAAAAAAAAGTTTGGAAGTCCATTGGATGATATCGAGACAATCTGGAATTTGATTAAATTATGCTAAAACACGATATTCACTCTGTAATTAGAGATTGTAACAAGTGGTACGGATTCGAACGAAAAGGAAAAACATCCGATTATCAATCACTTCCTAATTGTTGTTTTTCGAATAAGAGATAGTTTACCTTGAACTTGCTTACTTTGTTTAACATGTTGAAGTACCGTTGAGCCTTCATAGAGAAGGAGAGGAAGAGGTCTTCTGTTATGCGGAAGCTTTTATCTCCTGCCACATTCTGAAAGGCTGAAAGGGCACAATACTTTATGTTGTAGCTGAGGCAATGAGCTGGAAGATCAACCACAAAACCAAAAAAAAAATAATTTTCTTTCAGTTTCTCTTCTTACTTCTGCAAACGACTGCATGAAAGACTAATGAACTTCAAACTCACCAGATTATTGGCTTTTAACGTTCGAATATGGAAATAAGAGGAAATATACATTAACAAACCTTTCTAATCGATGCAACCACAGATAGCTATTAAGGATTTTTTTGAAAAAAACGAAAATCTTTTTACAACTCTTCTTAGAAATCTGTTCTTCCAACGAATTCCATACAACGTTATGAAATTGAGTTATCTTCCCTTTTTCGACCGAAGCTTCTTTCTCGTTCAAAACTTCCAAGAAATATTTTGCGAGGCGTTCGTTAAAGAATTCAAAATGATAATAACAACTTCAAACAATTTTTGTGCTGGTTGACGAATTAATCTTAAAATTTGACCCTGTTTTACCCTATCGCTTGAACATAACAACCATAACTGATGTCTTCCGAAAAAAAAATGTATTTGGACATGATAGAGTTCCTCAACGGACTTGTACTTCTTACTTACTCTAAGTTCTCATCTTCTTTTTCTCATTTTTCATCAAACTTTCGTCTCAGATTCATATACGGTTTTAAATTTTGTATTGGTGTAGCAGTCATGTCCGAGTGGTTAAGGAGATTGACTAGAAATCAATTGGGCTCTGCCCGCGTAGGTTCGAATCCTGCTGACTGCGAATATTTTTTTATGAATGATTTATTCATGAGATAAGGAAAGCATCGTGTAATTAAGAACTATTTATGATTAATGTTTCTTTCTTGAAAAAATGTTCCGTCAAAATGATTCCAGTTCGGTATTGTAATAGCGACGGCTGAGCTCAATTTGGTTTTCCAAAATCGAATTGAAAGATTCACGAAGTACGGAGAACACATCACCCATTATGTCTAGTAGTTGGAACATCTGAAACTAATTTGCTTATCCTCTTAACACAAAAATAAAAATACCGTTTTTAAAAGAAAAATACTAAAAGTATAAAATCAATATGTCCTTCGTTCGCACCAGATATTCCGTGTGTTCCTGCAAATGAGAGAACGTTTGATGAGAGAATTCAGAAGAATTCATGACATTGAAGATATCTAAGAAACACTACGACAACGACAGAGAGTCAGACACTAGGTAAAGGGGATGAAAAGAGAAAGTTTGGGTACAACCTAGTTTCCGGGTCGAACTTTGAAAATTGGGATAGTTGTTTTCCTTTTAACATTCCAATTTGAGTTGATCAACTTTTATCGGAAGAAGCAACTTCACGCATCCAGGGATGGACTGAAGGTCTCTCATTTCACAGTCTTCGCATTTGATGAAAAGAATTATAAAAGGGTTCGCAGAAGAAAGAGAAGGAGGATATGATCGGATATAAGAAATGAGTTAATGCGGATTCATAATAGACACAAATCCGCGAGGTGCATTCAAATGCATCTTAATCCATTTTTGGCTATTTAAGCCCATTCGGCTCTTTTGATTCGCTTCTGTGTTTATGCCAAAAGATGGCTCAAACGCTATGAGACAGAGAAACGACGATATTAGCAGATTTTATAGTTTCTCTCTTCCGGAACTATTCTGATGATTGCCATTAATCCTCGAATCGTATTGTTTGCTCGAGACTGTTCGTCGGTCTTTCATTGTGTTGTGTTAACGAAATAATATTATTCATAAGATGCCCCTGTTATAGTTTATAAAGAAGACGATTTGAGACCACTTTACTTGTTGAGAACATCTTATGAGGCTTGAAATACTAATTATCCTCCAATCCTTCCCTGGGTCTGTTCTGTGTTCCGGCTGTATGCTTGAGCGATTTTGAAGCCTTCTTCTGAGTTCCTTTTCTTACAAACCACGTAATTACGTTGTAATTTGAAGCCGTTCTGTCTTCTTTAAAACGAAAAAAAACTTTTCCCCTCTCTCATTGAAATATGAGATTTGATGATCGTCAACTTCCAACTTCTCAATCTGTGTTTGTGTGCTTTGTGTACGTTCTAGAAGTCCATTGCCATCGACGACAATCGTAGTCTCTCAGATACAATCTTATAATTGAGTTAGATGAAGCAAATGCTCCTTACTTTTAACCAAATTAATTTCATTTCCAAATGAGAATTGTAGAATTCGATTATTTGAGGAAAATATGCATTTGATAATTTAAAATTGTTTCTCCATCCACAAGAGGTTGTTTATATGGATTGTACCATTGTCACATGCCAATCAGTCTGTTTGATTTTAAAAATTCATTCTGACACAATCAATTGTCGATGGAACGAACGCACATGATGATGTATGGATGGCATATAATGGCGAGTGAGGCCGTGAGAGACCGAATTCGGCTTTGGTGGTCCATGCGGCTTTTGCTAATTCATTGCCGCTCGCTCTAAATGAAAGATTCTCTCTTTTGTTATAAAATTAAATTAATTTAAGACAATTTTCTTCATTCACAGTTTCAATCCTCTTCAGCAAGTCATTGAACGCAAACGGCTCGTCCTCATATCTTTCTTCTGTAAAATTTTATTTTGGAAATTTCGTTCATCGCATTGCCTCTCACTATACTTCCGTGAATTTCCTGAGAGAAAAGGAATTGGAAAAATATCCTTTTTTATAGTTATTTCATTGCGTGATTAGTCGTTTATGATTTTGTAAAATGTCCTTTTCATTTTGAGATTGACATCCTCCAACTGTTCATCTTCATCCCCCTCCTCCTATGAATGACAGTTTTGAACATCATTTTCAACATTTTTCTTCATTTTTCAATAATTCTCATCATCTCAACTAAATCCCTTTGAAACTTATTAATAGTGCACTTCATCCGGGGTATAATTCCCAAAATGGAGGTAATTTGCTGGGAACGGAAGAGAGATAATACTCATTTATCTTACTACGCCCAATCAACTATGCCAATTTTGACTTTCGACAATAGCCGAGTTGCCACTTTGCCAAGCTCGCGCATCATGTCAAGTGTTTATGGCCTTCAATATACTTAATTCCATACAAGAACGTTCTTCTATTTATTTTATAGAAGTTAAGTAGTATGTTGCGATTCACACAGAAGCACTGAGAAGCTTCACTCGTACTTTAGCGCGAACATGCGATTTCAAAAAATGAAAACTTCATCGTATGTCTATGTAGTAAGAGCATCAAATCTGACCTGATCCAGATGCAACCGCTCGCTCGTCTTGAATTTCAAAAATTAGAATTTGAAAAACAATGACGCGTCACGCACTCACGTTCAAACAACGTGCTGGATCAAATTTGAATACTTCATTTGCATATTCGTGAAGTGACAAGAAAAAAGAGAATTTGTAGTAGACTTTATGATTTAAAGCAGTATGCCAGCCATATACGCCCTATAAGGCGCTATGGAGCAGCAGATGTTGTTTCTAACTAAGCCAGATGACCTACTGAAAAGCTAATCTCAAATATTCTGTATATCTTTTATAAATTCTACATCGACCTCTCACTCTTGCCGTGTCTTTCTCGATAGTCTGTAGTAAAGAAGAAAAAAAAGAATCCCAACGTCACTGACTCAAGAACTTCATTATTTATCGACGCTTGCATAGGACGAACTAAGAAGCTGAAGAAACTTATTGTTTTCACCCTCTCAATCGTTCTCCCTCTCTTCAAAGCACGAACCTCATTTGCCTGATGTTGTCATTTGTTTATTTTGACAGATTTGCTCCTTTTTTGATAATAATTCTGTTGTGCTGCAGATAAACAAAAGCCAATGGGAAGAAAAGATTTTCGTTTCATTCTTTGGTTTTTTGTCATTCCAACAGCTCAGAATGTTATAAAACGTTCGAGAAATATAAGTTGTGTCAGATGAAGAAATTTTTGACATTTTTTTGGATTTTCGTTTATTTCGTTCATCAAATGGCCACTGAAGATTTCATTCATTATTACAACTCGTAATCTAGCCAGAGGCTATGTAGAATGACTTGGTTTAAGCACTAAATGCATAAGTGGATGCTCAAATGCACTTTCTCAATCTTTTATGCTCTCCTTCTCACTCTCTCTATCCATCTACTTTCATCTTCTTCATATTTCTCTCCTACTTCACCACATGAAAACCATTGCTCGGTAGTCTTTTGCCCTTTTTCTCACACCAATACCCCCCAGGCAACTTAAAATATTACGAATCTGTTGTCAGTCTGATGGACGGAAGAAGTTGTGGGTGAAAAGCTTCGGACTCTCTCTATCTCTCAATCTCTTCTTCCTCTCCATCTTTCTGTCGTTGACCCTTATCCTCTTTTTCTTGCCAAAGTTAGCCTTTCCAATTCAATTTACAGCCGGAATTTTTTGACGACGACGACCAAAACTTCAACGATGAAGACAGCATTTTTCATCTCATCAGAAGAGTCAGATGGGCGTTCTCATCTGAATTCTTCTCAAAGTTTTCCTGTTCTTTCAAATAATTGTCTAAAAAAATCTTCTTAGTTTTCCCCCCAGCTCCGCAGAGAGCATTTTTATGAAACATGAGTAACTTGCCTTTACATCTTATCGAAGGCTTCAATGACAACATTGTCACGATTGTCTGTCTCAGGTCATCATCTCAGATTTTACCAAATGATTTCTTCTTCTTTACAAAAAATCTAGCATTAACTATTCTTTTTTCCTCTTCTGTTTCATGGTTCTTCCGTACATGAATCAGGCAATATTTTCTTTTTTTTAAATTATTTTTCTGCATACAATTACCACCGAAATTCATATTAATTATCGTTTGGTAATCTGCTTGATGGTTGTTCCGTACATGAATCAGGCTCTCATCAGTTTCATAGTCGATTCTAAACTCCATCAGAGCACAGAAATATGAAATAATACATGATGTTATCTTAAGTTTTAAAAAAATATTTTCTTTTTCTTTTCTTTTTTCTTTACCGACCAACTCCAGAATAAATATTTATTATCGTTTGGAAATGTGTTTGATGGTTGTTTCGTACATGAATCAGGCTCTCATCAGTCTCATAATCGATTCTTAACTCCATCAGAGCACAGACATACGAAGTGTTGTTATCTTGGGATTCACAAAATTGTTTTCTTTTTTCATTTTTTGCTGTACACCAAACCTAAAATAGAAATTAATTATTGTTTGGTAATGTGTTTGATGGTTGTTCCGTACGTGACTCTCATCCATCTCATTCTCGATCCTTAACTCGATCAAAGCATTTTCAGAAATATGAAATATTACATGTTGTTGCTGTTAACAACTTGTTCACTTGTTGTTGCCAATGAAAGTTATGAAAATGATTCAGAAAGTAATATTCATATCCATTTCATATCATCAATACAGTTTATTCAGATTTCCCACCTAAGGTAGCCTGGGTGCCTATTGTACAACGGAATATGACTGAAACCATTAACAAAGCATTGGAGGGAAACGAAGATAAAATTGCTCGAATAAGTAAAATGCTCGAGGTAATCTCATAATCAGCATCAACTTCAAATATCTATTTCCTTAGAAATCTTATGAACAGATTAGCCATGACATAGCAGAAGGACAAACGCTTATGCATGAACTTGAGCTGAAATCCAAGACGAACTTCTCTCCATCAACGATGTTCATGACCATATGTCCAATTTTAATTTTACAATTATTTTAAATTTAAAATATTAAGTTAACTTCTTGTGAGAGCTTTTAATTTGTTTGTGATTTTTGTGATTTTTATAATTTTCTTCTTACCTGATCTCAGGAATTAAACCTTTCTTTCAACCGATCTACGTCTGCTTGGAACAATCAATGAAACATGTTCATAGCTCGCACATGCCACGTGCGCTGTCCACGTCGTTTATTCTAATTTTCGAAAAGTGATGAGAAACGAAATAGGCTTTATGTTACTAAATGCACCCTCAGCTGCAAATCTCATGGTAAATATATTTGAGGGTCACATTATGAGACAAGTACTACTTTGAGCGGGAAATATTAGAACGAATATCGTGGTCTAGCACCAACAAGTGTTATTGCCCAATCACAGTCGTCATTAACTAGAGCAGCAGCTTATATCTCATCTCTGCACTCTTATTGCTACTTTGTAAAGTGCACATCATATCATCATCATAATAGTAGTAATATTCAAATTTATTTAGAAAATTAAAAAAAACTATTTGAAAATACAATGTTTACATACCCGTGAGAGATGTTAAGTAACAATTATTATAATTGACTTATAAAGAAAAGAATGAGATACAGTAATGAGATGAGAAGTTTCAGAGATTCACAGGTGAATGTTTTCGTCTACAAAGGACTTTCGGCTGTTTGATCGTCAGGAGGGAAAGACGGGAAGTTGGCTAAAATAAAACGATGAAAGCAGAAACAAACAAAACAAAGTTCAAATCATAGTTTGCATCAAAACCCATGCTAAACATACTTCAAACATGCTTTCCAATCAGAAAAATCAATGAACAGAACGATAAATCGAATAGAAAAAAAATATTTTCTTTAAAAAAAATAGAAACGAAGCATCTATGAACGTCAATCTTGTCAGTCAAGGCGTTAATGAAATCTTCTCTACAAACTAAATTTTGAACAAAAAAAAAAGAAGATGATGGAAATGAAAATAAATTTCTGTTTCTCTTTTCTTTCAACCAAAAGATTATACAAGTGGGTGTTTCGTTCGAAAAGCTAAAAGAAAGCTCTCTAGAAGGCTATTGGCAACTTACGCTGTAACTGAAACATCGGCGTCCACTAAACAGATATACATGTATAATTAGCATAACATTAGATATAAATATGAATGTTTGTGAAACATCCGAAAGAAATGGATGACTGATGATGTTCATCAACCATTTCTCTTCAGATCATCATACTCATTAGAGACGGACAGAGAAGAGAGTTATTCTAGCACAAATACAGTTTTATCCACAATCATCACTGGCTTGCGTCTGGTTTTCTTTTTTGATGAGCAAAAAAAAAAACTAATTCCTCTATTTTAAACAAATATCTCAACATCCACCTGATCGTGTACCATAGCTTCAAATGTCATACGTGTTTCATGTATTTGAAGAGAAGCTGAACTGTTCGACATTCCGGAGCTACTGAAAAACATTTTATTTAATTATTTTCTGCAAATGGAAGCAAATATTGAACTCATTGAACGATTAGTGTTCAACTATGTATGATCAAGTGCGTGAGAACAAAGAAACTTTTGCAGTGCCAATGTTACCAGGCACTTTTAGCACAGCGTGTTAGGCTGTTCATAATATCGTCTCCTAATCAACTGTAAGAAGTTGGAGAGCCGAATCCAGCGAAAGAAAAAATAATAGCAAAAAAACTGATTTTTTTCGATTTGGATTAAACTGGATGATCTCAGAATCCAGACTCTCCAAAAAATAATACCCAATCGAATTTCAATGCCGTATCTCGGTTCTCTGAGATACAGAAGGATGGAGATTTTGTGATATCATGATTGACTCATCTCCAACACATGGCTCGGCTCGCCTCCTAAGGAGTACGACAAACGCTAACAGACTCTGATCTGTTCTAGTTAGCTCGTTTCCAACTTATGACCCGACCCATCACCATTTATCAGTACGAAACATACCGTCGCTTGTCATTACTGCTCTGAGAAGGTAGGACAATTCCACCAATGATTTCTGACGACGAGCGGCGAATGCAGTCATCTGAAGATCTTCTGAAATAGTTTTTATATGTTGTTTAAATTGCATATTTCATTTTCAAAATAACCTAAATGTAGTGTTACCACCAGCCGAGATTGATATTCGATTCGGAGATATTTCGTCAATGATTATCTCCGGTTTAGGCACGGACTGTTTGCGATTAGCTAATGGTCTATAATTCATATAAGTTATGCTATTACTCTACACTAAACGAAATAAACTATGTTAGCTAAGATATTTTACTCGTTCAACTATGAGAATAGGAGGAAATACACAGAAAAACAGTCTACTTTCATACCTTTCCTTATAATTTTCATCATCCGAACTATCCCAGCTACAAGTTCATTTAATTATTTCAATTTATAGTTAGAATTTCATATTTTTTCACACGTGCTTTCATAGGAATTTTCTCAAAATTATATTTCAAACTTACAATGCTGATGAAGCTCGTCGAAGCGGTCCTTTGACTATCTTGTTCAGCCCACATCCACATTTGACCGGACCCCTGACAAGGAAATGGCTCGCCGATTCCAGTTTAATGTAATTACCTGCTGCTCTCTTTCGGCGGGTTCATCCAAGATTTTTCTTTCCTTCTTCTTGATTTTCGGAAACCAAGTAGACGGCGGAATGAATGACGAAATTTCTGGATAAGACATGAATACAGTTGTTTTAGAAACTTGTGCTTACAGGATTAATAGTTGAATAGATGAAGAAGTTCAATGAAGAATTAAGATATCCAAGAGCTGTGAACCAATGGAATAGCTTTTCCATATCCGATGACCATCCATCATAGATCAGTTTGTATATTTTGAACATGTTCAATGAAAAGAACGGTAGCCAACAAACGAGGAACACCACTTAAACAAATATTTTGTTCAGAAACAGTTCTTTGACATGAGGTGTTCATTTACCCATAACAGTTGCCACAAGTTTGGTTGCTCGTGTTTCACGACGAATAGCCATACCTTGTTTTGATTTCAATTTCGCTAACAAATCTAAAGCCCAGTCCTACAATATATTTGTGTCCCTTGATTGGTTCTCAATTCAGAAATATATTACCTTGAGACCAGCAAGTTTCTTTCTGGCTATATATACACTTTCACGACGGGCATAAGAATACATATTGGATAATGAGGTTCTGGACGGACGCTCCCAATCAGAAATCATTTCTGATAATCTTCTCATTTTCCTCCTTTCAGCCTGAAAATGAAAATGATTTTATTTCATAACCATTGAATGTACAACAACAGTGTTGTATGATAACAGGCGGTTTCAACTTGTTACATTTTCAATTTGTTGTCATAACGTGCACTCTTCCATAGTAATGGTTAACCGAAAGTAAATGTTGCAACCGGTCTGGACGAATGCCAACGCTGAGAATGATTTGAGTTTAAATGTTGTCCCCCCGTGAAAATTCCGAGCTGTTACGTGGTTCACGTGAGTGACGTGGCGTCATACATGTTGTTCACACGTATGAGATGAGTGGAGAATGACAACAAATTGAAAATCATATCGTCATGCTAAGGTTTCGTTAGTTACACGTATCAGATTACTCGATCGACTATTATAAATATGATAACGAGGATACACATGCTAGATCGAGGCAACTGTTCACAAACTTCTATGAATAACAAACCGAAAAACAGTCGAACGTTTCTCCATTCTTAAAATAGTATATGAAGTCTACTTCTTGGACGGATGAACGATCTCTAAGGGTTTAATTTTCAACTCAATTGACGATCACATGTAGGATATATATTTGTTAATCAGTATAAGGACATATGAACAGAACTGTAGAACATAAGCATTGGCAGAAGCAATTCCATTGATCAGGTCATGCTTTTGCTCGTTCGTAATGATGATCATGCAGTTCTGAGGGATAAAAAAGGCAGCTGAAAACCTTTTCTTTTCTATGTCCTGGACAATGCTCTTCATGAACACATTTTCCTATTAAAACAGCTGACGCAGTTGATAAAGATCGAGAAGCTCTCTAAAAATTCTGTAGAATTAGGACCAAATGTGAGGAGATATTAGAAAACACAGGTGATGCTGACAGCAATTCCCTACTGCTTCCTTCATCATAGGTTTTGAGCAATTAACGTTCGTTCTATTTCTTCCTCTCAAAAACAACATCGCCGCTTGTAAGAAAAATAAGATTTATATAAATAGTATAATATGAATTCCTTATTTGGCTAATCTAAGTTATCATGCGACGCGTTACGCTCTAAGATTTGCATGGATTCTGAAGAAATCCTCCAATAAAACTAATTTTTCCTTTCTATTAGAACACACACGTATACACACGCAAACACACACACACACACGTATTTTCCTTTTTTCGACTGAGCTGGAAAAGTATTGTGAGATAAGTCCTACCAAGGGTGGTCGCAGGCTGTTCTGTTTTTGCTCCTCTTCCGCCATACTTATAGGACTGTGCGAGTGACGACGCTTTGAAGGTCCTGCGAAAGAAACCGTTTTATTTCGATTGTTCGACGATAGCGATTGTACAGCATCCGAGAACCTTCGAGACATACTGTAATAGCCGAACAAACATAAACAATCATTCTTTCTTTCGAATACTTCTTCGCATAAGCTGGTTTAGGAATTTCCAATTGTGGTCCACTCGTATCAATTTCACATCGCAATGTGACTGCTTCCAGCAGAACTGATGGAGGTCGGCAACTGAAAGTTATTTTTATAAATTGAATTGTTCTCATGTTCGTATAAACCTATCCATATCTTCTTCTATATTCATTGTACTATTCTCTTGACTCCCAGAAGATGATGGATGTACTGCTTCCAATATAGTTTGTAACTAAAGAGTTTAAAGGTTCATACTAAGACCAATGAGTGTTTTCGGATACCTGCTCCCTTTCACTGTCATTCAATGAACTAGCATGCTCTGCAGCTGTTTCTTCAATTTTCTTCAACAATGGCTTTTCCCATGAAATCATATTTCGGTTCTTCGGAGCAATACCTTTGAGAAAATAGATGAAAAAAAGAAATTTAAAAGAATAAGAAACCAATGACTGATTGAATGGCTGAAGTAGTGATGTTACCCACATCAGCACCAAAACCAAGAAACTGTCCACCAGCCATTTCCTGAATGATACAAATGATTGAGACAAGATGGGTTTGCTGATATGCCTGTAGTTGAATAGCTCGAAGACGTTTCCGTAATGTATAAAATATATAACCATAAGTGAATAACATTGTGACACAAGGTAAGTAGAAAGCAAAAATGCTACTGGACAACATATAAATTGGACTATAAATTCCACAATGATGTTCTGTGTAGAGAAAATGTTTTGTTCTCGTATTGAATCCTGTGCCTGCAACTGCATTTATGGATACTAAGCATTCCATATTCTCGAATCACCTAAGGGTAAGGATAGCCCAATGCTGAAAACCCATGTAACAGCTATTGCTAAATATACACGTTTCTTATGTTTCATCGTTTTGTATTCTGCGGGCTTTGTAGCAGCGACAAGCCTGTAACAATACATCTTAATTTTCTTTTTTTCATTTTCAATCTTGAACACATTCTAATCATTTTATGTTTTAGTCCCTGCCGAGATAGTTGAATGAAACGGAGAAAGAAGGAGGCAGGAAGAGAGGGAGAACGACGACATGAGAAAATTGAAGCCGAGGGAATATCTTTGAATATAAGAAGATATGAGAATGGCCAGCGATTCATATCTGATTAGCTTCATAAGAGATTCGGTACTTGGGCTCTATCTATCTCTCTCCCTAAGATCTCTCGTTTACTTCATGGGCACTTTTCCCTAACTCTCTTTTTACTTCCTTCTCACTCTCTCTCTCCCCTGCTCAGCTCTCGTTTTCTGTGTGAATATTGAAAAACGAGGTGAAAATGATTAATCTGGAAACAATCGAATGAAATAACCTGTCAATGCTGATTAAAACAAGATGAATTATTGAAGAAGTACTGGCGGCTACGTCAAGCACACAATAAAAATAACAAACAGAGAGAGGTAAGTGCCAGTGTAACCCGTTGATCTGAAATTTCAAATCAAAAATTCATATTTAACTATTAAACTAACTGAAAGATAAATACTAAATGGCATAACAAATGCTCCAACGATCAGATCAGCCATCGCTAGGGAGACCTTAAAAGGCAATATCAGCTATCAAGTAGTAATGATGAAATATTCTCAGTAAGGGAGGATGAAATAAAACGCACTAATAAATGATTTGTGGGTGTTTGCAAGCTGCGAGTGGTGAAGACAGCTCCAACAACCATACAGTTCCCGGCTATACATACTAAGGGAACTATGGATAGAGTTAAATACCTTAGTAGATGATATATGATTGATGATAATATAGAAGGTATGCATCTTACCACCATTCTGGTTGAAGTAATTGATCTTCAGCTTCGACAGCAGCTATACGGCCAGCGATGTCTGTACTCAGCTCATGATCCGATGTATTCCACATGTGGGAAGAGATCGAACTAAACGTAAATGCTTATCTCTTCCACATAACGAGTTAATGTTGAAAACAAAAAGGTAAAAGACGGAAATAAGCAATGTGAGAATATAAAAATCGTCTTTGTCTTCCTTTTCCCTCCATAATCATCCATTTTATGTGTGTGTGTGTGTGTATGTGTGCGTGTGTCTGGATTAAATAGAAAAAGCTTCACCAAAATGATTTGGTTCGCCATGCACTTTGCAATGAAATTTTGTTAGAAAATGTGTATGGAGATTTTACAACAAAAAGAGAATAAGTTAACAAAAAAGAAGAGAAGAAGAAACTTTAAGTATTTTCTGTTCGAAAATGAAATTTCCGCTTCCAAAAAAAAAGTGAGAAAAGACGAATTGGGACGAATGATTGGAATTCAAGTAATTAATGGCTGTGGAGGAGAAGTAAATTCTGATTTGAAGTAAGCAGGATGATAAAAGATAAATGACGAACTGACCATATAGAGACAGAGAGAGCTCAACATAGAGAGACAAAGAAATTGAGAGAGAAAGAGAGAGAAAAAGATGACAAAATATCTTTTGGGAAAATAAATATCTGAATAAATGACTTGTAGTGAAATATGTGAATTCTGAAGCCGGAATTGATACTTCCTTTGTCCCTCGGGGAACTCCTGGCTTTTGAAAGTTTTTTTTTCTCTTTAAAGCTCACACCAAATAGATTTTAAATACGATTGGAGATGTTTCGAAAGAAGCCGCCAAGCCATCTTCAGGAGCGAGAGAAGGCAGCAAGAGAATGAGAGGCATTGAGAACGATGGCCGATGGAACTGCATTGAACCGTCAAAGAGAGAAGTCTATATTTTTTTCTTGCCAAAATTTAATTCATATACATAATACTTCAAGGACTAAACATGAAACATCTTCCTCCCCCTAACAAGAGGTGAAGCTTGAAATCGAAAAAGCAGAAGAAAAAGCTTATAATTTAATATTCTCCGAATAAAGCAACATTCAGAACATTCAGACGAAAGATTTAGTACCTTTTTTTCTGCTCGTTTCGCTTAAATAAAATAGAAAATTAAATGAAGATGACAAGTCAAGAAGCTTCTTAACGTTTAAATAGAAAAGAGTACATAGTGAATTAGAATTAATTTCAAAAAGCTTTTTTCTATTTTATTTTCTAAAAATCAATTGTCTATAGGATAAGTGGTTAAAAAAATATTTTGAAAATTCAATTGATAACAATTATGAAAATTAAGTGAAATAGGATGATAGTCATAAACAACCGCTCCACGTCCTGGCACAACTCAATATGAGACGACGTGGAGGGAAAGGTATATACCTATGTTCACGTGAACAACGCGCACGTGAGAAGATTTTATGCTAATTTCACAAAAGCTGCTGTTGTGATGAAAATGGAGAAAAATAAGTTTCATAATTAATTTGTGTTAAATAAAGAGTATGAGAAATGAAAAATCGTTTATGAGTACAAAGATATTCATGAGAGATAGTTGAAAGCTTACATCTACCACGTTCTCATATTGCATTAGTAATCTAGGTTGGAACTGCTTGAAACGAGAACAGATTTCACATGAAGAGAAATAGAGGGAGACTAAGAGAGAGAGGTAGAGAAAGAACAAGAGTATGAATATCAAGTGATTAAATAGAATAAATCCTCGATGTCAGCTATTGCCTTGTGTAGATATGAAAGCAATGAGGGAGGAGCAGAAGAATTTTCACTTCATTTAAAGGAAAAGATGAACAGATTGTTTTGCATAAAGGAAATTACATTCATTCAAAGCAACCAAGAAAAAAAAACTATTTTTGATCTTCATAATCAACTAAAATCTTTTTTTTTCTCTCATTCACCAAGCTTATTGACACTTATCAAGTCAATAAGCTGTGAACACAAGTCTCCAATCAGTCAGTAACCGCTTTTTCATTCTTAGACTTGTGCCGCCGTACTTTAATGCTCGAAATTGGAATTTCCTCTTCTCCTTTCATTCCTTCAACTTAAATTTTTTTCTTGCTCTAAGAAAAAAACGTAAAAAAAACTTTTTTTTATCTTCCAACACAGCCTCAACAATTCACGGACTTCATCTAAGTGGAGCTTGTGTGTAGTATTATGCTTCTTCGTATGTAAGTGTAAGTATTTTGAGGAAAAAAATAATTTTTCAAGTATTTTATGTTGAGTTTTTGAAAGAGAGAGAGAAGAAGAAAGAGAAAGACTTAACTAAGGATACAAAGAGAGGGAGAGATAGAGAGAGAAAAAGAGGGAGAGAGAGATAGAGAGAGAGAGAGAGGGAGACTATTCTGGTCGCCTTTTTTATACGATTTTTATAAGATTGAAGAATAAAGTGTGTTTCTTAGAAATTGTTGGTGGAAATATAATGAAGAAGCGAAAGATTGGAAATGTTTGACGTCGGCAAGTTCTATGTCTTGCAGGCCATTCTACCAAGAAATTAGTTGGCTTTCATCAATTCGAATGGTCTTAAAGGTTGAAAGAGAGCAAGAAGTGATAGAAAATTGAGGAAGAAATCAAAAAACCAAAAAGAATTGTTAACTGGTTATACCTTGCGGATTGAACATCAAAAGCGAGAAATGATGAAAGAAAGAGTAATTTCCTCCTCAAGGGACGATAGAAGCCAACAAGAAAATATAATGTTGTTGATGATTCTTAAAGACAAATTGCTGGTCAGATTTAATGACTAATGACCGTATATGGTTGGATGGGTAAAACGAAAAAGGAAATAACGAAAGTCATTCATCTTTTATCACATATCTATGAGATGCTGATGAAATTTAAGCAAATATCGTCTTGACTTACACTATTTTCTGCAATGGACATACGGATGAACGATGGCGTAGATTGAAGGAAAGCTTTAAAGGAAGAAGAGGGAGAGAGAGAGATAGAGAGAGAGAGAGAGAGAGGGAAGAATAAGGACGACCAAGCAGAAGTAGAAGAAGACGAAGAAGCTAGAAGGAGGAGGAGTAGAAGAAGCAAAGTATTGAAAAAGCTTTCAACAGATTGTTCAAAGCTCTCACATATCTCGATTTCGTTAAACTCGTTGTTCAGACATGTTAAGAAAGTCATTAGCTGTGATTCCAAAAATATGAAGAGAGGTAAGGTCAAATAGGATTTGTCTTCAAACATCGATGAGCAACAAGCTTTTTTCGTCTTGAACAACAGAGTTCAGACATGGAAATACGTGATGAAAAACATTTTTATACTTTCTTAACCAACAAAGAGGAAATTGATCAGCCATGTTCGGAGGATATGAAATCTGAGAATATAACAAGGAATTGAAGGCTCAAAGAAGGAAGAAATAACCTCTGTTCAATAATCTTAGTGGCTTTCGGCTTTGAATTAAAAAAAGCTCCAGCCTAGCTAAACATTTGATTGTCCTGAAATAACAGAAAGAACAACATTCTACTAAACAGCGCCAGAGGGCATATATCGTCAGATGTAAACAAAGCTTATCGGTTAATCAGATTTGAGCTTAAAATATGGAAGAAAAGAAGAAAAAGCGAGTAAAGAGAGAGAGAGAGAGATGAAGCTTCTTCTTAGTCGAGAAGTTCAAGGCAATCACATGGCAACGCGTAACTAACGTATACGCATGACTTCATCATCATCTGATTTCTGAGTAAAGAGTTAAGCAGCAAAAGAAGACCAAAAAAGGAATGTCTAAGGAATTTTCTTGAGAAATTAATTTATCATCAAAGTTCTATGTGAATAAACGCAAAATATTAATTACTATCGACGTTTCGAAACTGAAAATTCACAACCGAAATGCAGTTGAGTTTGGTGATTTGTCGATTGTCGTCTCTGTTTTCAATGATTATGATTTCCATTGCTTAACATCTCAAAGAAGGTGCGATTGGAAACATTGGTAAGTAGTCTATCAGTGAGTGAGAAAAGATTTCATACGAATTTGGCTTGAAAATTCAAAATATTCCACTTTTAATTCATGATGTCCCCGTCGAATGATCTCTTCGTGCCGAAAGACGACATCATAAGTTTCGCTTCTGAATTTTGACCAAGAAACCTTGATGAAACTGACACAGAAGAGAAAAAAAAACAAAAATTGCAAGAAGACATAAATGAAAATGAAAAGTTTAAAATGAAGAAATTGAAAGAGGCAGAAGATGGAGCAGAAGAAGAGGAAGATGAAGTTGAAACATTGAAACAGAAGTAATGCGACCGTTCTGCGAAATTAAAAAAATGCAAAATGATTGTTTGTGTACAATGACAGCCAATATGCATATCTATCTATTCCACGTGCTTTACGTGTGTGTATATCTCACTCTCACTCTCTTTCAAACTCTCTATTTTACGTGAAATTCACGTGAAGTAGAAGAAGATGCAAATTGCATGAGCGTGAATGAATGAAGGAGCATGTGATGGAAGAAGGAAAAAGAATAAAATATTAAAATTTTTACAACAAGAAATGTTACTTTTAGTCCATATATATGTTCATAATAAGCTATTCATTCCGTTGCCCATTCCCACGATATCTCGACAGATGAATGAGCAAAATGCTCAAATGATTAGTTATATTTAGAAATCTTAAAGAGTTCTAATGAAAGTGGAGTAGAGATTGAGATGAATAAAAAGTAAAATTAAAAGAGTAAAATTAATATATAAATGTATGTAACATTAGTAGTATAGTAAAGGATGAACATACATCTATAAGTATGTGTGTTTGAGGATGAACAAGGGCATCATCATCTGTTGCAAATACAATTTGGAATCAATTTCCGACCTTAAATCTTTCTTTTCTAACTATGCCTATGTATAGTTAGAAATGTAATTAGCATATGTCTGTCTGTCTCTATATATATTCGAATTATTATTATTATTTATATTATTTCTTCTCATTCTTACTTCTACTTCTTCAGCTTCTACGTCTCTTCTTCTTCTTCTGCTTTTTTTTTACTGAAAGATTTCTCGAAAACGGATGATATTCATGCTTGAATGGAAAAAAGAAAGTTTGAATAATCAAACAAAGCAAAATCTGTTTGGATGGATATCAAAGCAACTCTTTTTTGTTTCAAAATTCATCAATTATTTATTGTAATTTGCTTAGATTCTTGAACTTGTTGCCTGAAATTATCTGAGAGAGAGAGAGAGAGCTGTTAACAGAGAAAGAGAGAGAGAGAGATTGACACCTTCAGAGAGAAATGAGGGATGGAGAGTGAGGAAGAAATAGAAAAAAGACAGATTCTTATAAGATGGTAATTCTGAAAATGGAGAGCTCTCCGCTCATCTATGAAGGTGCTTGAGATGAAGCTGTCTGTGGGTGTCGCCCTGTTGCAATCAAATTTGTGCCTCAAAGTTACTCGGCTTCATCTTCTTAGTCTTCTTAAACTACTTCTGCTTCTGCTTTTTCATCGGCTTTTCCTTCTTCTCTTTTTATGTGTTGAATGAATCAAGTTTGAGTTCTTCTCACAATGCTCACTCTATGCTTGGATATTCACATATATGCCCTGAGGCAACATCATAAGATGAACCAGGAGAAGAAGAAGAAAAAATGGAGAATGGTTCAGATGCTTAACAAAGTTATTTTTTCATTCATTTTTGGTTCTTGAAAAAAGGAGGGAAGGAGATGGAGGGAGGGTGGATGGGGAGAAGAGAGAGAGGGAGAAGGAGGGATGGGGGTGGAAGTGACGAGGAGAGCCAGGAAGAAATCAAAAATAGATTATAAGAGAATAGTTGTTTCAATTTTCATAATTTGGTATAAAAAAACATCGGATGAGAAGGTAGAGGGTAGATGATGTGAGGAACAGAAGGTGAAGAGGGAGAGAGAGAGAGAAGAAGTAGGAGAAGGAGAAGGAGGAAGAGAATGAAAAGCTGAGAATAGAAGGAAACATCAGCTTTATTATAATCAACATCAAAAAGCTTGGATAACTGGTGGACAAAAAAGGAATGAAAAATAAATAAACTTCTTATGGAATCATAGATGATGTTTGAGCAAACACGTTTAATTGAACTTTGAGAATTGAAAAGAGAAAGATGTAAACTATCGAAGAATTTTCATTTTTGTTGTATTAAATGGGATTTCTTTGGAAAAAAGAAGAGAAAGAGAAAGAAAGAAAATGAACTAAATGCAACTAAAAATAACGTGAAAGCCTTGTGATTTTTCAAAATCCATTTAAGAGAATGATCTTCTACTCCAATCAACGTTAACATAAACTTGAGCTAAATGTGAGGGCTGAGGCAATGTGTATGATCTTTCACTCTCAGTCTCCCTCTCTCTCTCTCTCTCTTCGTTAAACACGCAAAACTTAATTTTCAAATCTACAAATGATACCTAGTGTTCTATGGGGCTGAAAGTTCTTAGCTTATATGTACATAAAGCTTCAAAACAAGAAAAATTATAATAAAATATGTTTTTTTAGTTCCTTTATTCAATCAGTAACATTCCGTCATTCATCATATGCAATCCCCTTTTCAGAGTCATCCGTTTGACTTATGCCTTGTCTTTCGTTTTTCCTTTTTTTTGTTCATCTTCCTCTTCCAACCAATATGTATAACAACAAGAAACAAGGTTTGAGTATTCATTTCGATAATCATCAAATAAAATTTTCTATTATTAAATGTTTATTTACTAATTAATTACCTTTTTTGGTGATTTGATAAGAGATCCCAAGTACTCGTCCAACACAGAAATCATAAAAGTTACATAAGCCTATGATAAAATGGCTTTATAAGGTGAAGGGTTTGATAAGAAATGTGTGAAAATCTAAGATGGTTTTTTCATTGACTGCCATTATCATAACTCTGCTTATAGCAGTTGCAGGTACGGTCCCTTTATGATCTTCTTCAATTCAATTATTATTCAATATGATGATAGCAATGAGCAGTGAACAATTCATTTTAGCTTACAAATTCATTTTATCTCTTCGATTATCAAAGACATCAAGCCGAACGGTCGCCATATCGGGATGTGATACAGGGTTTGGACAACTACTTGCCATACGCTTAATAAGCATAGGCGTTCCTGTAATCGCTGGATGTTATTCAAACAAAGTATTATTGAAACAAGACAAGAATGTACTGATCTTCTTGATCCTTTTAGGGTGAAGAAGAGTTAAAGAAGAAAACAAACAACAGCAAAATACTTCATACTTTACCATTGGATGTTAGTAATGATGAAAGCACAAAGATATTTGCTGAGAATGTTGGAAAAATTGTTGGAAACAAGGGTAAGAAGCTTAAGCTTTATTTTTCAATTCAAATAATATTCTTTGAAGGGTTGTGGGGAGTCGTATGTAATGCTGGAATCTTAGGAAATTCTGGACCAGACGATTGGCTGAATGTCAACGATTATATTCAAGTAAGTTTTTGAATATTTTCAAATTTGCATAATGCCTACGTGAATTGGCGTGAAACATTAGTGGCGATGCGTCAATTCATTCTTTGTCGCTCTAAGCACATGGTCGGTCGCATTCTGAAGTAACAAGCTTCCAAATCAGAACATGTGCATGTGGAGGGTCTTACATGTCAATTCTTTTTTTTATTTCGAAAATAAATTGATGAAATACTGAGAGAGAACACTTGATTTCAGGCCATGTCTGTCAACACCTTTGGTGTCATGCGATTCGCTCAAAATTTAAAAAAATACGTGAAAGTTCAAAAAGGAAGAGTGGTAATAATATCTTCCATTTCTGGACGAACGCCTCGACCAACGGTTGGTCCTTATTGTGTTTCCAAACATGCTGTGGAAGCTTATGCTGACGTCATAAGGTTTAAAGAAATTTCTTAATCGGTTTTCATGAAAACTATTGAATAGACATGAACTAGTTGATTTTGGCGTTTCCGTGCATTTGTTGGAACCTGGCTTCTTCACCACCAACATTACACAGACAGCTACTAATGATCTTGATAAGGTGAACACTCCTTTCCATACTTATCATCTCTTATTTCCTTATTTAGAACAACTCTTTTTGTTTCGGTCATTTATTTTCAAATCCTTTTTTCAGGTTTGGGCGCGCCTCGATGCAGAAACCAAGACAGAGTACGGCGACAAATTCTTTGAAGATTGTAAGTTTCATATGTTAGCGGTTCTGTATACGAAGGGTGTTAAGATAAAAATTCTCGTTTCTCTCGACTCTCCCACTGCGCGGATGATTTGGATCCCGTGATTAACGCTTACGAGCATGCACTCTTAGCCCGTTTCCCAAAAGCTAGGCAAGTTATGACGAAGAAGGAAATTTGAATAAAAGGTTTTCAGATATTGGGTTGGATTAGATACAATCCTATTTTATATTCCTCTTGCTACTTTGCCAACTTTCGCTCAAGATCTCTTTATCTCATTCCAAAGAAGAAATCGCCCCAGACCAAACTCAACTCTTTAATTCTTGTTTGTTCATGACTTTGTAATAAATTATTTATTTCTTCTAAACGTTTAAAGTCTGGTATATCCAGGTCCTGTTCTTGGTGGAGGACAATGATCGCATGATCCGGGCTGTCCAGGTGGTCCTCTTGGTCCAGGGGATCCATGAGGTCCTGGAAGACCATCAGCTCCCTTCTCTCCAGCATCTCCTGGAGGTCCTGGTGGTCCTGAGCGTCCGGGTTGTCCATCTTTTCCTGGTGGGCCAGGAGGTCCTGAAAAAACTTCGTTACATCAAAAGCATATTTCTCAACTTGCCTTGAGGTCCTGGAGGTCCTGGTGGTCCTGGAGGGCCTGGTGGAGCTCCATTGATGACTTTACCGGGTTCTCCAGTAGGTCCCTTCTCTCCTGGTACTCCTGGTGGTCCTTGGGGTCCTGGTGGTCCTTGAGGTCCTGACATTCCTGGAACTCCATCATGTCCTGGTGTTCCTGGCTCTCCTTGAGGTCCTGGTAATCCCTTTGGTCCTGGTGGTCCTGGTGGTCCTGGTGGTCCTGGTGGGCACTTTTGACAAGGTGGTTTTGGTGGTGGTCCAGGTAAAAGTGTTCCGTCACGGCCTGGTGGTCCTGGATTTCCTGGACGTCCTGGAGCTCCTGGGCGACCATCTCTTCCTGGAGGACCTGGAGGTCCTGGAGGTCCAACTTGGCAAGAACAGCATGAACCAGCTTGGTTGGATGGGAGTTGATTATCGGATAGTGGTTGAGCTCCATAGCCAGCTTCCCTCTTAGTTTTGATGGGTATTCCAGAAGCAGATTGAACCATAATCATTTCTTTCCACATTTCTCTTGAGCGAGTCTAAAAACGGAACAGTTAATACACCATACTCTGAGTTTCAACAAACCTTGCAGAACTCGACTTCACTGTTCATGTAAGCTTGAATAGATTGCACATGGTTGTACACAAGAGGAAGTGTGATCACGCAGGATAGAACAGATACTGTAGCCAAGGCAACAGAAGCGAAAGCTACTGGTCGAAGAGACCGGCGAGCCGGCTTTGTTGGTGGAGATGACTCCATCCTGAAAAACCATTTTTAGAAATTTACGTGTTTCTTTTCAGATTTGATGAGAGAAGTAGTGTAATCTGTTATTCACGTCAGAGTTTGAATCGGAAGCGATTTTGCAGAAATCTGCTAAACTCCTCGGAGAAAAACGAAAAAAAAAACAGTGAAAATAATTGGAAACCGGAAACAGTGGTTTGAGATAGAGGGAGAGAGAGAAAGAGAGAAAGGGAGTGGGAAGAAGCATCGTTTTTTACTCTTGCGCGAATCCCAATGAACTATCATATCAGACACCTCGAAGTGAAAATTTTGAAAAAAGAAATAAATAGAGAAACGGCTAGCAATTGAAGTAAAAACACAAGAAACAGGATATGGAAAGAAAAATTTTTTGAAGAAGACTAAAAGAACAACCGAATACGACCAATGAATGAATAAATGAGAAAAATATAATAATATTCTGAAGAATATGTATCCTTCAGCTAGAGCTATATTATCATCTGGATGGATTGTGACGATATGAAAAATCAGACGTCCTTCAGATGACCTACTGACACTATCCGCCCATCTTCGCTTCCCTCGTGATATTACCTTATAAGAGAACATCTTTCTCTCTATCTGCCTGACCCAATTCTTCCTTAAAACATCAAGACGACCCAATTAGTTTTGGAACAAATTTTTGGGTAAATTAGTTAATTTTTTGTTAAAATTTCGATACGCATGTTCGAAGTTCTGCTTGGACATTTTAAAAGTTGGAAATGGGTATGAAAACAGAACTGTTGTGTTTTCTCTCTTCAGCACCCAAATTTCAATGAAAATGAGAAGATGTAACTTGAAAATGTTTGAAACATAAAAAACGAACGGAGAAGTGCCAATGATCTGAATTGTAAAATAAGATATCTTGCATTCGATCATTTAACTGATGTCATCAAATTTGGTACAAAAACTTCATTGTTTGAGTTAATGAGAATGCCTCTTGTACGGCACGATAGCCAAGAGACTGTGACTACTGCAAGCAAAAAGTAGTTACGAGAGAAACATAAAGATGCGATTGAGAAAGAGAGAGAGCGTGAAGGAAAGAGAGAAACACTAAATTTTCCAATTGAAAAAGCAGTTCATGATTTTAGACTAATTTTTTTGAAGAACAATCTTTTCAACAGCACTTCTCGTCCTTCTTCAAAATATCCTTCATAAAGCAATTTATTACTCTCAAGTGAGAGATATCATCCAGCATTAAAACGATTATGGTTTCACACAAGATCTTCTTCTCTCCGTCATACTTCTAGACAAATGGAATTTATAAGAAAAAATATTTTTTAGCATTCTCTTAAGCAGAGAATGAAAGAAAGAGAGAGAAGTAGGTGAGAAGAGCTCTAAGAAAACTTTTGGTTTTCAAAAAAATGCAGAAAACGAAAACCATTGGGTGTGACAGCAAATTCCTTATTGTACTCAAGATTATGAAGATAATATACTTTTGAATAAAAAATTTGATTTGTGACCGTTGGGGAAGCTGAAACAGATTCTTCGAAAACGCTTGATCTGTATAGTTTTCAATGAAAATAAAAAAAACAATGAATCGGAAGTATTGTCCAGATGTACTAAGTTGAGGCCATATTGAATTTGTTTGAGTGAACACAACACATACATAGTCAAGGTTTTCATTATTGGTTGGTTAAGGTGCATAGGATTTCCGTATACCAAGGAGGCATTTCAGCCTTTCTGCTCTTGTTCCATACGATTGCACTTACAAAGGAATTGTTGTGTAACTACAGCTTTGCCACAATGAGAATCATCGTTCGTCAATCGTTGTCAAGTTTCAATCCTTGTTTGTCCATCTTTCACTTGATCAGTTACAGCATGTTTTGCATTTTTCACCAAAGTTTTCCAAAACTTTTTTTTTGATCAGAATGCTGCTGGTACGAGGACCGCCCTAGAAGGTATGGCACACCGATGGCAGAATAAATAGCTGGAACCACTGACACAATGTCTCGAATCACATCGGCATGACCATTGTCAGCATTCAACTGTCTTACAGATTTTTCATTTAACACACTTGTTACTTTTGCTAACATTACTGCTTCAGGATGACTCCTGATACTAAGGATATGAAGCTTTATGAGGCTGCTCAAGTAAAGAGATTCGCCTTCTTCGGAATCGCTGTTTCCACTATTGCTTCATTGGTTGCCATCATTGCTATCCCCATGCTCTGCATGCACACCCAGGTAATTGGAATCTTGATTAATTTTCATAATTCATTTCTTCAGGGAGTTCACAGCAACGTTCAACAAGAGTTGACTTTCTGTCGCTCTAGAACTTCCAACATGCGTGAGGAGCTCCGCAAAGTAAAACAGCCGCTTATTGTTTCCCTAACACAATCTTGTTTAGCTTGTTGTTACACGTACCCCTCGTGAGAAGAGATCCACTGCTGAACTCTGTTGCTCTTGTGGAGTTGGAGCTCCAGGACCAGCTGGAACTCCAGGAGACCAAGGAGAGCCAGGACGTGACGGTAAAAATGGACAAGCAGGAGCCCCAGGACCTGATGCCCAAGACAACAATGCCAAGCCAAGACCAGAAGACTTCTGTTTCGAATGTCCAGATGCCCCAGCTGGACCACCAGGCATCTAAAAAACGTGGAAGGCCGTTGTTAATAAGAGCGTTTCAGGACCACCAGGACCACACGGACCACCAGGACCACGTGGAGGACCAGGACCTCTCGGAGGACACGGAAAGCCAGGAAACAGCGGACCACCAGGACCACAAGGAACTGCCGGACCAGCTGGAGGAGACGGAGAAGCCGGAGCCCCAGGAACCCCAGGATTCGTAAGTTATGAGAAAATCATACTATTCTGATAATTCACTACAGAAGCACTTTGCTCCATCCCCACAAGGAGAGGCCGGATCACCAGGAGAGGCTGGAGCTCCTGGACACGATGGATTCGATGGAAGACCAGGCAAACCAGGACGTCCAGGACATATGGGACAACCAGGAGAGCCAGGACAAGCTGGAAGCCCAGGAAAAGACGGAGAGGTATATATATTAATCAAAAGCATATAATTTAATTATCAAATTCTAGGACGGAGCCCCAGGAAAGCCAGGAAGCAAGGGAAGCAAGGGAAGCTGCGACCACTGTCCAGTCCCAAGAACTGCTCCAGGTTATTAAGCATCTTATTGTATGGTTATGGATCATCGACAGTTCCTCAAACAAAAAAAACTTCCAAAAAAAGTTCTGTTAAGAACACAATAAATTTGTTTCTTAAAAATTTCATAACATTACATAGACAATTGAAATATTAAAAACAGTTCATCTTAAGCATCCATACCGGGTGTGTTTGCTCTTCGAACCCACCATACTCCATAAAATACCAGTAGAATTATGATTGTAATCACTGAAAGACTTAAGTGTCAGCGTGCGTCTCAATGCTTATAACCAACGATTGAGAACGGAAAGTAAAGCTAGTCCACCGTCAATGCCAATAAAGGCATTCTTCCATTGAGGAATTTTAGCGTAATGTGTTCCTTCATCAATGTAATCATCAGGAAATGATGACGTAGGCAAAGGATTGATTGTTGGCGGTCTCAGTACCGGTGGAGCTGTGATCAATGGCTGTTTTTCCCATCTGTAAGACAAAAACAGAACGATGATTCAGATATAACATAAGAAACTGAATGAGAAGAGAGAGAAAATATAACCTTTCAACAGCCAGAGAAGAACTGATGATAGTTGCAATTACAAATGGTAGCGATGTAACTAATAATATCAAATGAATGAATGCTGACCATCGGATATGTAGTGTACGTAACGTGACCATACCAAATACGGAAGCGATCTGAATGAATTGAAATACTTAAGAATATACGATCATTCTCTAAAATAAGTAATCTTGAAAAAAAATTTACCAAATTAATTGCGGGCGGCCAAACGTTGAGACCATCGCCGCAGTTCACCTCCGTATAGTAGAATGAATACTGAACCCCAAGGCAAAAACATAACACGCCGTATACCTTCAAATGTGTTTCACATCATTAACATAATCAATGAGAAGCTGTGAATAACTTACGAATAGAAAGATTGCAATCCAAAAATGTACATAAACAAGAAATTTGAACCAACGCCAAAATGCTAATGGAATATCTAAGAGTGTTCTCTCATTAACTTTCTAAAACCTTGAGTTAGTAAGGGAAGTTATACCATATAGTTAACCTCATCAACATATATGCTAAAATCAGTGAATCGATCATCCAAGTAGTGGTAATAACCACGTACACGTCCGAAGCACATTATGATTTCATGGATTATGACGTTATCATTGTGGCTCTTAAAACATCAATTGAGCTCCTCATCTTCTAATTTCGAATTGAAAGTGTAAAAATGGAAGAAAAACTTATAAACATCTAGAACATATTGAAATAAAAACAAATTCGTTAGTTGATATTGAAAGTGAAAAATTCAATAACGCCCATCGTTTTATAGATATAAGCTTTAGAGTAGTGAGAATGTATAAGAGGGAAAAAGAAAAAGAGAGAGAGAGAGAGAGCTAGAGATAGTATAGACTGAAGAGATCATACGAACTGACAGACACAAAAACATTGATGACATATAGTGAATGAAGAGTGAGAGAGGACAAAGAAATATTTATCAATAGAGAGACATGTAACCGTTATCAGCTAATGAACTAGTTACTTTTAACTTTTTATTCAAATGTTTATTCACATGGCTATTTATGGCAAATTTGATTATAGAAGATGAATGATGCTGAAGAAGATGTTTCTTGGAATATCTAACCAAAACCAAATAGAATGTGCCAACAAACTCATTTGCATACGTCAACTGCGGCGTGAAACAGAAAAATGACACAACTTGAGTTCATTTTTCATTTTTCATTTGAGCAGAGCGGTTGCATTGAAAGAAAGCAAGGAATAAGGATGACAAAGATGAAGAGGAAGAAGAATGTGCGTATGAAGACGAAACACTAACAGTTTTTAATGAAATGTTATGATAAATGTTATTCTGAATAGAGGGAGAAGAGGCAAGTTCAAATATTGATATGTTTTATTGAAAGATTATTAGCTTTTTGTGAAATATATTCATAAAAGGATGTGTAACCAAGACATACACACTCATTCATACATGGACATGTACGAGAGACATACACAGATATTTCATTTTTATGAGGATGACAAGAAGATGCAAAGAAGTTGTTGACTTCTTCACTATTTCGATAGATGAAGCCATGAATGAAGCTGGAAAGATAAAGCTTTGTTATAATTTCTGAATATTTTGTTTCAACATTTTCATTAGAGAAACTGAAATATGAAGAGAGAAGGAGAGACAGGTAAGCGGATGATGACAGAGATGTGGATATGATGAAGAGAAGAGGTGAGTAATGAGCAAATGCTTAGAGAGAGAGAGAGAGGATGAAGATCATATTTCGATAATCTTATACGCAAGTCCTATTACCTTATCATCAATCTTCTTTTTCAAAGTTTATGTAAAATCAATCAAAATGACAAAATGTCTTACATAGGTAGTATATCTATGGCTTCAGTGACTGTTCAAGCTTCAATTGGATTTATAGGTTCCGAAGGGTTTTTCGAAAGGAGAACTGAATCCAAAGAAGATCCTGTTATTATGTTTTCATCTTCTCCTTTCAGATACTTCTGTGATCTCTCTGAGTTCCAATTCCAGAGAGTTTCTCAGTTATTACTCAAGTCAAGAGGTTCAATCTTACTCATCGTAAAGCGAATCAGCTCCATCATAACCTATTGCATAACTAATCATTTCAAGTTGCATTCTGGTACTACACCGCACCCACATACGGGACAAACAAGAAACCAAAGAGTTGCGGTAGAAGGGACTTAGTTTCTCCGTGTATGAACGTTGCAAAAACAAAATCAACTTAACTATGAAATTAAAAAAAGAAAAAAGTACTTGTGAGATGATTACTCTCCTGTCTCTTATCTGTATAAACTGGCTTATATCTCATCTAATCATCTATTAGATTCTCGCTAATTGTGGATTAAAAACCGAAATGAATGCTTTATAGAAAGTTTTTCGCCATAATCCCATGCAGGTGTATGGCCATCAGCTGGTCAAGCAAATGTTTTCTTATTTCTTCATTTTGTATTTTCTTTATATAGTGGTAAGTTTCTGAGTAACAACATGATGATGTTTAAACTTTCTTAAGCATCACAGTCATCAGTGCACCGATTTAGTAGTCTGTGCCTTGAACCATTGTGTGAACTCGTCTAACTATCAGATTCTGCATCCGCCAAAGGTTTTGTTTGCTACTCTCTATTCTACTTCCTATCAAACCAATTACCTCTAGATCGTCCCTGATCTGTTTGAACGAACTGATTTCTCATGTGTATTGGGTGATGAATGTTTCCAGCACTGCGAATCATGTGGCTCTTGCAGCAAAGCTTTTATAGAAGAGTTTAAAGAAGAAGGTAGTTTCCTTTTATATATCAACGAGAGAGAAAAAGAGAGAGAGGCAACTCCTGACTCATTCATCTGAGAGAGATGAAGTAGGAAGAAAGTACCTCTTATCCTCTCCATATGCTCTCCAAAAACGGATAATACCTTCTTACGCTTTCAGACTCTGAATGTTCCGAGTTCAAGGGATGTGCTCAGACGTGCATTGAAGAAAATGTGAGCAAAAAAGCAAAATCGTTTTTCTTAAATATTGAAAGTTCAGAAATATAATCCGTTTCCATGCATTTTCCAAAAACGGTGCCTCAAATATTGTTTGGACGATATCAAATGTCCAGCTTGTTATGATTTGGTATAAATTCAGTAAAAGCGTTAAGTCATCATCATATGATCCTTACAGGCTCGTCGCCTATTCACCGGATTCTGCCATCGTCAACAGTTTCGTCAGATTTTCAACCAACGTTGTAGAGTTCTGTTCGATACGCTAGCGTTAGATTATCGACTGAGACGTTCCTAAAATTATTATTTAATAAAAAAAGAGTTTTTCGTTATGATTAGTTCATTTGGCCCAAAATTCATTATAATCCTCCAAACCTGATTGAGTTGATTGAATGCAACACACTCGGGCCTTCAGCCAAACACAAAATCGCAACGATTTCACCTATTCATCGATGATCTTACTTAATTGACTTCGTTGTAACGCCAACGTGTCGAACGAGAAATCAAAAAGAAACTTCAATGAAGCTTCGAAAATGTGTTTTTTATGTTATTCTCACCCATTGGCCACGTTTTTTGAAATAAATTTTTTTTTGGATACAAAACACGTCCCCTAGTCTTACAAAAGCGGAGGTCATTCAATATGTTCCTGTGAGACGACCTCAGCGAGATTCAAAGGACAAAACCTCACCTTCTACTTTGGCAAAAGAGAATTCACTCACTTTTCCCACATCTCTCAGCTAAGCTTCTCTTTCTCTCAATGTCTTGACCAGCACCGCCATCTCAAAAAGCAAATACGAACCATTTTTCAAAGTTTTTAACTGAAAAACTTTTTTTTTTCACTGAACAACTGCTTGCGAAATAAATTATTTTATAAACTGTGGACATATCTCAGATTATCTTAGTTTATCACGTGAAACGATAGAGTTTACGTGATTCACGTGAAATTTACGTAAACTTCATTTTTTTGTATAAACACACAGAGGACGGTTGTTTCATCTGCTTTGAACCTCACTTTCGCGCATTTCCTCTCTCGTCTCTGTTTCTCTTTTACTCTTCCTCTCTGTTTTTCCATATTTCCCTTGTATCTATTTTTGTCTCTCTCATTTTCTCCCTCAATCCCTTCTTCCCGCTCTCTCTCTGTCTTACTATTTAAGATTCGAGACGGTTGGTTGTCTAGTTCGATTGGAGTCTATGTTGACCATGATCTTGTCTATTCAACCCGTTCCAAATAGTTGTCATCTATTGTATGAGAGAAAAAAACGTCGAAAAATCCATTCTCACACTCATAAGAAGATGTTATACAAGAGTTTCAAACTTTTCTGCTTGTTTAATTATCATCCAAGAACCTAAGCTGTTAGGTGAACGATGATGTGCTACTAAGTGCAGCAGGAGCGAAAGTTCGGATTGATCATATCAATGTCGAATTGTCCCTTCCTTCCTTGCCTTCAATCTAATCTTTCTTTTTCATCTCTTTCTCATCATTGTGCTTGTCGAATTTGGATGACAACGTTCTTTTTCTTTCTCATCATTGTCATCTTCCATAATTTCCTCTAATTTATTCTGAATTCAACTTGTTACATGATGTGTTGTTCGCAATAAATGTCTATGCATTGACGTTCTGTCATGCTATCGTTTCAATATTCTCTGGTTGTCACCATTCGTCTCACCTGGTCGTCTCATCTTATCTTCATTTTTGTTTTAAACTTTGTTTTGTTAGAAATTTTCTTGGCAGAACATATATTGAACAAGTTTCCTTTTGAAGATCATTTTTTTACCGTACACGTTCGTCATTGCGACATTACAAGCTTCATCTTCAATCGTTTCAAAGTAAGAATAAGGGATGATCTGAGAGATTCGACCTTTTCTTTGAAAAGTGAAGAAGAAGAGCCTGTGAGTCACAACTTTCATCTGAAGTTTCTCATCTCATCCTTTGAATGTAAATAGAAAAGCTAAACTGAAAAAAATGAAGATCAAGAAGGACATTTGAAATTTGAAGATCCTCAAGGGGGTTTTTCAGCTGTAATACTATTTTTCACCTTTCACCTTGTTATTGTTGCTCTGCTTTCACATGCATTTCTCACAATAAGAAAGAAAAAAGAAAACTTCTGATTGTAATGCTTAGAAGATGAAGATGAAGAAGATGTGATTGTGCTTGTTGATTTCTATTGTTGTTGTTGTGTTGAAAACAAACATTCGATTGTAAACTCGTTGGCAATAGAACATTCCTTACATTTGATCTGAGAAATTTAAATTTTCTTTCAAAGAAATGACAATCTGTTGCTTCTTGATTTCACCTCACGGCAAGTGAGTCGGAGAGAAGATGAAGATGATCTTTCTTGAAATTTGCTCCGTAACATTATCCATCCTCTCTCTCTCTTTCTCTTATAAGCGAGTATGTATTTCCTTACATTCAGACATTCTCTTCATCAGTTCATCTGCGCCTTTTTTCGAAATTCAAATGTAATTTCAAAATATAGATTCAGTCATTTTTTTAAACGAAAGTTTGCTTTTCGAAAGTTTATTTGAACAGAAAATGAACTGACACAACAGGTGTTACCTCAATTGAGGTACAGATGCGATGATCTAACCCCCCTAATCCTTGTGATAAAGGCATTTTAATTATTTTTAATCTCTCTTACTAATTTGTACTTATGTTATATCAAATTCCTTCCTCCTTCTTACAGATTTTTTGTTTTCAATGATATGTACAGTTAGAAAGATCGTCAAATCAACCTAAAGTATGCAATTCTCATCGGGTTCTTTACTTCTACTCTTTATTCTTTCATTTGACTTCTGTCTTGCCACCAAAAGGTTTGATCCGCTCTTGATTTCTAACTATCATCTTGATATCTATCACTTTCAGTTCACCGTTTGTCATTTTACCTTACTTTTTCCGAGCGAATGCTACTAATTCAATCACGGTAACTCCTGTCAAAGTGAGTTTCCAATGAGCTGTACTCTTTCGAACAACAGTGCATTCAGGATTCTGATGCCAATCAGTCAGTTGATATCGATTTTTATGTCTTCAAATCAAATGAATCTTTACGCGACAGCATATTCTCTCAAAAACTCAAAGCCAAACAATCTGGTAAGACTGATGAAGTTGTAAACTAATAACCTTATATGTTCTTCTAGGTGCTCCACAGACCATCAAATTTCCGCTCGGATTATCAATAGATTCTCTAACGGTACGGATAGCTATAGAGAGACATGAAACGTTCAAAGCAACGATTCCTGTCAAACAGGATATCTCCACTATCCATATTCATACTGATAAGGCCATATATAGAGCCGGCGAGAAAAGTAAGAGAGAGAGTTTGCCTCCCTCATAACAATGATTCATTATTTGAAGTTGACGTTCGCATTTTGCCATTAACTTATTCGAATACTATTTATAATGGACCAATTGAAGTAACCCTTGTTAATCCGGATGAATACGAGTTGTTCCGGAAAGTAATCACTGCAACTGACTCATATGCTGCAACCTCGTTTGAATTACCTGAACATCTGTACTTCGGTACATGGAGAATATATGTTCGACCTGAGTCTGACCGTGAGAGCAATTCGTTTGATACATCGTTTACTGTAGAAGAATACGGTAAGCAAACTATACAGTATATTTTGGAATATTGTAATTTACAGTATTGCCTCCATTCAAGATATCAGCATTCATTCAAGATGGTGATCCACTCGATCGAACAAGAATATCCATAGACGCAAAGTAATTTTTAATTTTTAAATAATCAAATTGAAATTTATAATTATAAAAATGAATTTTAGATATTACTATGGTGGTACAGTTAATGGATCATTAGTCTTATCGTGTACACAAAGCAAAGATGATAAATTGGTTAACAGTGTAGCTACGACAGTCCAAATTAGGCAATCACAAGTACGTTTATTTCATTTAAAATCATAAAATATATAAATTGGGATAATTATTGGAAACAATAGAAGATATGTGATGTGTGTGTGTCTGTGTGTTATCTATCTGTATGTGTATGAGTCTAGTTCAGAGATCTTTTATACTTAATTACCTCGTAGATGTGATAGTTAGCTATTATGAAAAAATATTTCTTCCTTGTAATCATTCTTCTTCTTGCTTCTCATGTCATTTTCCACATTCTCATCCTTCAACGCGCTTTTCGCAATTCAAATCCATATAGTATTGGATTTAAAACTGAATTTACAACAATCAAGTCTTCCAAGAAATTGCCTCCATAATCGGACATTGAAGATAAGGCATGCTCATCGATAAATCTGAAAAAATAAAATAAAATTATAAAAAAAATTAGAAAAAATTAGAAATAAATTGAACAACACAACACATCTCGATCATGTTATCCATCTAATTAGCTTTTTCAATTATTATGCTAATCTTCTATGCGTACATATCCCGTGGAGATCACGTGGGTTAAGTGAAAATGATTTTATTTAATTTCATTTATACGCAAAGATCGGTTGGTCAACCTTCTGACTCTCTCATTATCCTATTTCTATCTCTCTCTCTCTCTATTTATATGCGTATATGTATATTGCTCAAGCTGCAAGTTTATAATCAAGCTGACATACATATTTGGTTCAAATGTTTTTCATGTTGAGTACTTCGAAGCTATTGACTTTTCTTTAAATTGTCGAAAACAAACATAATATTCAAACCTTAAAGTTGCTAGAGCATTGTACGGCAGCCATAATGCTATATGAGCAGCTATAACAGCCATGGCACTTCGAAAGACTCGTGAACGTAGTTGTCGTCGCCATGCAGGAAGACTGCGACATCTTTGGAGACCTGAATGAAGCCACAAATTAGTATTACTTTAAGACCAAAAGAGGAAGATAAAGGAGACATTCGAATCTGATGAGATCTCTTAATGATTCATTGTGGTAACACGGAAGCAGAAAGAGTTCATTCTGAGTAAGAAATGAAAGAAGTCTTCTGGGAATTAGATGAAGAGAGAGAGAGAGAGAAGTATAATGAGAGGAGTTGACTAGAAGGGGAGATAGATGTGATAAAGAAACGGTTTGTGCATAATGTCATGTTTACCGAATTTACTTATAGTTTGTGACTTTTAATCAAAAATTTATGTCTATTGACACATGTGGATGAAGTAGGAGAGATTTCATTTTCTTCTCTCCAAAACACATGACTGAATGAGTTTTATTGGGCAGAAGTAGTAAAGGATGAAAATTAACTATATGATTGAATTAACTATAATACCTTGACTATGAATGCATGTGTTGGACTTTTTAAAATCTCCAAAATCAGATGAGGAAGTAGCAATTGAATGGATGATAGGCCATTTATTCTTCTTTTTCATTTGTTTTGATGGAGACAGCATGACTTCTTGAGAAGATGAATTTTCACTGAAATACATCATTTGACGTATGTATTGTATGATGCTTGATGTTACCGATGATCAAACTCATTTGAACGTACTACCCGTACAGCTTCTTTTGTCCTTATAGAGTAATGTATCAATTTGAATATAATTAGCATATAACATATGCCTATTATGAGTACTGGTATCCAGAAGACGTTTGCTTGATGAAATGCCTCATAAGTGATGGCAAGCAGTTTACGATTGCCAATCTCTGTGTTATTCTCATACTGAAATGTGACTATTTCCATTTTTCATCTTGTCTATATTAGGATATTCAGATGTTATCTTTGACAACAAATATTTCTCAATTTTACGTTTGAAATGTCTTTTCTCTTCGAAGATGATGCAGAAAACGAAATTTGGGCTTTGAACGTCAACTGCTCTTCCTCATTTCCTGTTCTCCCTTGTTGCCATTCTCTGACTCTCTATACCTCTCTCTCTCTATCTCGGAACTCATATCTCAAACTCCCTCGCATCTTTTTCATTGACGAACAAATCAACGTATGGATTTCGTTGAAACAAAGAACAAACCTCAGATAGGAGATTAACACATTGATGCCAGCCATCCCTAATTTCAACATTTGTCCAAAGAATTGCTTGTGGAATGCTACATAGAGCGGCTAATGCCCATGAACAGAAAAGCATCATGCGTACACGTCGTACTGATGTTGCTCCTACAACACGTTCTACGTCAAAAGAAAATGGATCACAGCAACAAAATAGCTCAAAAAATGTAAGAGAGAAGGTTAATACCTTGTAAATGCCTTGTGTAAACAACTTTCAAACGATCTAAGGCAATGGCTACAATAATATTTGAATGTGCATAGAAGCCAAAGGCTGAGAAGAATTGGTACATTCGACATCCAACATCACCCAATCTCCACTGATAAGTAATGAGCCAAATTATCTGAAATGCAATCAAATGTTTAAATGACGAATTGTGGATGAGTCATGCCTTTCCTAATGAGTAGAAGCATAGAATGAAAAAATCGCTGATACATAGATTCAATTTGAACAGCGTAAACGAGTTCAATTGATATGGTCCAGTAGAGAAGCTTGTACGCACTGTAGGCTGTCTGGAAAAATAGAATTTTAGGAAAAAATATAAAATTACATTCCCCGGCTATAGAAAATCAGAGTAACGTTGTTGCTGTTTTGGTATGTCTTTTCAATATTCGGAGAAAGCCTTTCATCATGTTATGAAGTTGCCGTCGTTGATTCAAAAGTTAAGTAAAGTTCTGAGAAAAATAAGGGCTTTAAGTGTAAACCCACGTTTCCTATAGAACATCTTTCATTCGACTGCTTACCCTTTTTCGCAAAATTTTCATAATTTCATCCGAACTTCATGTTGATTTGCAAAAGTTCATGGCTGATGAAAAACAGACAAAAATTTTTGTGACATAAAGATCGTTTTGAGATAGTTAACCTTCTCACAAGATGGTTTCTAAATTGATGGCCAAGCATATCAACAGCCGTGAACTTTTCCCTCCCCCCCCCCCCCCTACTCTTTTACTCTCTCTCTCTTTCTCCTTCTTTATCGAGAAACAACAGCTACTTGAAAAGATGTACAGAGAGAGAGTGAGAAGGAGAGAGAGAGAGATAGCATTCTACAAGTTTAACAAAAGAAACGATTACTATTCCATCCGCTATGTATGGTAATGTGCAATCGTACACGTTTATTCTCTCTTTCTCTAAAACTCTCTCAATGTAACCCTATCTACTTGTCTCAATTTTTTTTTTGCGAATTTTATGCAAATACAAAAGAAAATTATTTTCTTCACTTACCTTGATGTTGTGAGGATTTGTGTTAACAACATGAAATTCAAAACAACGGCAACGGCCGTCATGATGGAGAGGAAAACAATCTCAAAATCGTCTACATTTCTTCGTGAAGGAATGAATTCTTCTGAATCCATCGACCCCAAACCAATTTCTCTTTCTATATCCTTACTCTTATAGAATAAAGAGAAAGAGAGATGGATATGCGTATAGAGAGAGAGAGAGAAGGGGGAAGAGAATGAGTGTGTTGAAGGGTTTTTTGCAGTTGAAAGACTGTCCTGAAATATAATAAATGAATGGAAAGCTGAGACAAATAAGGAGAAAATGATGATAGAAAGCCATTAAAACCAAGTACACTGACTGTTTTTACAAAAAAAAACGAGAAAAGAGTGTTCTTTAGTCATTAATAAAGACAAAAAAAACAATTTTAATAAAATATTTCACAAATTATTCATCTTTTACAAACATTTTTTGATTAAAAAAGTGAAAGGCAGCCTTTTCCGGTCTTATGAAACTCGGAAGAGAGAGAGAGAGAGAGAGAGGGAGAGTTCAAGTTAACAGCACCCACTCTCTCTCTATATCTATCTCTCTCTCTTAACCTTACATACAATTGTCATTCTCTCTCTATCTCTCTATATCTCTCTCTCTGAATACTCTTTGCATATAGCTTGTTGAAACTCATTTCGTTCTCCGACAATCATTATTCGGACAGTTTGAAAAAGAAATAGTTGGGATTTCAATAATTTATCTTTTGGTCGCGAGCATATATTTTCGATAAAACAAATTGAAATATTCTTAATGTAATTGATATAAAAGCTCAAATACCATATGAAGCCGATAGGATTTCCAGGCACGTGGACAATCCGACAACACAAAGTGAGAAAGAGACTATCTAGAGAGGGAGTTAGAAAGAGAGAGAGAGAGAATATAAGAAAGTAAAAAAAAGAAATCGAAAGTTTGAAAGAGTAAATGAAAGGATGTGAGCTGATGAACAATTCATTCTTGACCACAATTATATTTAATTACCATAACGAGTGATCATAAAGAATTTATTGAAAAAAGTCTCTTTGAAACATTGCGAGGGAGTAAGCTTGGACAGCTGACGGAGATTGAAATAGCTTCAAAGTGATTTTTCCATATAAGGAGATAGTTATCCACTTTTCATCTCTAATCCTCTCAATTCTTCACTTTTTTTTTCTTCTAATTTTCTCTCATTCTCTTTCAGTTTCTTCATCGCAATCACAATGATACTTGAATGAGAAGTGGGTGGAGCTACTATTCCATACACGATCATCATTTGTAAAGCTGAAGCTTCCAAATGTCGGGATAACCTTATAACCTTATAAAGGAAGTGGAACTTACATCGTTCGAATAATTTTCACATCATCTCCTTTTTCGTCGCCTTTTTCTTCTTCTTCTATCTATCTATCTATCATCGTTAGAATAGAAAACAAAAGAAGAGGAAGCAGAAGGGGGAAGAAGAAGAAGAAGACGAAGGAAGAAGAAGAAGAACGTACAAAACTATAATGAACAATATGATGATGAGTGTGAATAGCGATATACTGATAGAGAGGATGAGAGAGAGAGAGACTAAAAGAGACAATAAGAGAGAGAATGAAAGAGAAGGAGAGAGAGGGTAAGAGCAATATGCTTTTCAACAATTTTTTTCTTCTTTTACCGAATTTTATTTCCAAATTTACTTAAAAGGCATATGTATATGCATCAGCATTGTTCATGAATGTTTTGCATTTTTTTTTTGTCAGAGCAATAGGAGGGTCATAAAATGAGAGAGAAAACGAGAAAAACGAAGGTTTAGAAGGGAAAAGCAACAAGAAGAGAAAAAAAAGAGGATTTTTGAGAGAATAATAGAGAGAGGACAAGGTGATCAGTGAGCAAGGCCTTAGGCCATATGACATTTGAATAAGTTGAGTTACTTCATTCTTACACGTAAAACAACAGCTCATATATCCTTTTTGACACTTCAATAGATAATTTGTCTGTGTGAATGAAATCTTCAAATGGAACGTGGATATAATCCAATTCTAATCTGATGGGCTTCATTACCTATAGGGCATCTTAATGGCTTCGTCTCATGAGTTGTGCGTCAGATGTATTTCAACTATAAGCTGATTAAACAGAGAGACGATATGTGTTAACAAGATGAAAGAATGAATTAAAGCAGATTCATTTTCATTTTGATCGTCCAAAAAGGACGTTCACATCTATCTGAAAATGGGAAATGCTCTGCTGAAAAGCTTGACGTCAATCATCTTCTCGCACTTCTTGTATGAGCAGAACGTTTTTTTCTCAGTTAAACTGAAATTCAAGATGAAGATCAATATGATGAAAAAAAAAAGCTGGACAGAGAGGGAGGGAGGGAGACAGGTATATGAAGAGAGAGAAGGGAATATTCTTTTTTTTTCATATTCTATCATATTCAGTTCATATAGTAAAGTCGAAAAATTAAAAAATTCGAAATATGCTAATTCTCACGTCAACGTTCACGTGAAAGCATTCATTTACCTCCCAGTGTGAAAGCATGAGTGGTTGCATTCAACTCTAATCTAACTATCTATCTATCTATCTATCTATACTATACTATATAGTATATATATATATATGTATAAATATTTATTTAAATTCATTTAAATATCTATTTATATACATTGAATAAAGCAAATTCCTTTACCTCTTTTGCGCATTCACTCAAAACATCAAATTATTAGATGAAAAATATAGAAAATCCAGACGTATTTAATAATTTAAACGAAAACAACCAACATACATATACGTACATCAAGAGATATACACATCTATAGAGAGAGAGAGAGAAAGATATGTAGATAGAGAGAGAGAGGGAAATGGAAGGATAGAGAGAGAGTAAGGAGATAGAGAAAGAAACGACAAAACCACACACAAGGCAGTTTGGAAGGTGGCTTTGAGAATTTGATTTCCATTCAAACTCAATACACACATACTAATCTTTAGAAGTTTTAATTATTATATTTTATATAATTTTGGTTTATTTCCTAAATAGGACGGAAGAGCAAACTCGATATATGGAATGAGAGAGAGCTAGAAAGTGGATAGGAGGAAGTATGAAGTCTAATAAGTTCTTGTTCGTTGTCTTCTTTTTTTGGTTTGTGTGAATGAAGAAAGTGAGAGCTTCTTTTCCCCTTTTTCCAAGTTCCAAAAATCTCCGATGAAACAAAAGAACAAAAAAAAAGGAGACGAAGAATGAAGTTCTTTTTATTTTTTTCGGAGAAATAATATTGAAAATGCAGCCGCATTACACATATGCTAATTTCACCAAAACACTCAAAAAACTAACAGACGTTTTTGATGTTTAAACATGGAGAGCAAGGGTTTAAGGAGGGAAGACCGAAGAGAATGAACACGTTACGTATGTACTACTAGTCGTTGTTCATCTGAAGTTGGCAGTTTGCCTACGAAAAGCACGAAAGAGGAGCAGATATTGAAAAAATGTTTCTGCCATATAAGGTTCCGCAGTACCTCATTACTTAATAAGGAAACACTATAGTGCCCGAAAATAAAACAAAAAAAAAGAAAGAGCAAGCAAGCCGAATGACCTTTTATCTCTTCGACACATCTGAATTCGGATGAAGATGAACATCGAGTGTGACGTCACTCATAACTGCCAAAAACAATTTTTATAATTTTTTTTTTTTACAAATGACTTCATTTGAAGATTAGAAAATATAAAAAATGAATTTTTGAACAAAACGACTGCTGGTTTGCTTCTGCTGGTGAGATGCGGAGTTTTGGACAGCCCCAACAGAGAAGGAAAAGCTGTTCCTTTACAAACAAACTTTTGTCAAAAAACGGAAATCCATCTTAGCGGGAGGTAAGCCAGAGGGCTTTCCAACTTGAAATCCATAAAAGAATCTCGTTGGAATCGTTATCAGCTTTGGAATAAACTCCGATTTCCTTTCCAGCAACTTCATATCTCCCTATCATGAATGTTCTCTCATAATTGGCATTGACTGTTATGTACGTGCACCTAGCTAAGTCTCTCTCTCTCTCTCTCTCTCTCTCTCTCTCTCTCTCTCCCTCTCTCTCTCTCTCCCTCTCTCTTTTTCATTCTGTATGAATGTTTCCCTCATTGTATCAGTATAAGTATATATGACTGACAAGCTCAGAATATAAATTTTTCAGAAAAGATGATGTAAAGAGAGAGTAAGCACGAGTCTTCGGCCGGCTATAACAATGATCTGAAAATGAAAGTTTTTGAACGACTTTCTCATTTTTTCACATTAGTTAAACCTCATCAGATTAAAAGGAAACTAATCTTTTCTACCAATTTCAATAATCTCTTCCATAATATGCCGCGTGAACATTCCACGTGAATTCACAGGGTTACGTCAGGATTTTTTTATTTTATTTTTCAACAAAGACGGAAAAGCGGTTGTTCATTTATCTCTCTCTCTCTCTCTCTATTCTCTCTTTCTCTCTTTATTCTCTCACTCTATCTTTATTCTCTTGCTATCGATGATAACTCTCTTCAAAACATACATTATATGCTTGTCTTTGTCTTACAACCTGATAAAGACTACCTCCCTCTCATGTCTTCTTCTCTTTAATCTCTCAATCTCTCTCATCCTGTCTTCCTCCCTCTATTTTTATTTTTTCTTCGAATATTAGCTTCCGACTTTAAGCATACATAGCAATTGACGTATGCTAATTAGATTTTGATCTTCTCCTTTTTAGTTGTTGGTGAGACCAACGGCTACATCTCTTTTCTTATTCATTTGTTAGAGAGGAATGACGTGTCTCCTATAGTTATTGAGTTATAAATAATTTTTTTTCAAATAAAAAAGAAAATAAAACAAAAAAAAATATATTCTCGACGGGCCCGTTTCCAAGGGTTGTGTATCTGTGTGCATCTGTGTGCATCTGGTTGTGTGTGTATGGGCATGAACATGTGTACATATACTCTATGTGTGTGTGTATGCATGTATGTAGTGACCGATAGAAACATCTTCGATTAGCTTTTAGTAAAAGCAGCAACAGCAGCCTCAGGTAATGCATCAGATTGTGTTGTTGCTTGGAATCCTTTTAACCTATAAAGCTTATAAGCAGTAGCTTATGTTATCTACAGATGATTAAGAAAAGATTTTTGTTGCAAAACGAATTTTGTTTTTGTCAAACTAATCGTTCCATGAAGAGATTTAACTCAATAAGGATATACGATTTATATGGTATTAGCTATATATGCGTTGTCCTTCATTCATAAATTTCCTTTTTTGTTCCATAATTTCTCTCTGTCAATCAGTTGTAAAGTTAGTGAGGGAGATTGATATAGAGAGAGAGTATCAGGTACACATGCACATACCCATACATAGAGAGAGAGAGAGGGAAAAGGAAGAAAATTTCAAAATTTTGTTGGAAAAAGCACGGGGCTGTTCGTTTGGCTGGAAAGTTTTCTATTGGAAATTGGCCAAATTATTGTTAATTCATATATGAAAGATGAAATTGGAAAGTGATGTCAACATTCAGATGTGGTATATCTGTCTGTGTGTGTGTCTCTGTGTGTGTGTGTGTGTGTAAAACAAGATAATAAGTTAAGAAATATAATGATTTATATATGATATAGTTAAATACAAAGTATTCTCACATCTTCATAACATACAATCCAAATGGGTTTACCCGTAAAGCCGTTTTTCATATTCTCAGATGTAGAGAGGGTGTATGTTAGAGAAGAATAGATAGTGAGAGAGAGAGATAGAGATAGTAAGAGAGAGAGATAATGATGGGAGGAGGAATAAAGATTGGTTATGAAGGAAGGGAAGTAAAGAATTGAAATGAAGGAGGATGTGATTGAGGTTGTGAGTGATGTTGCTTAACATCTTACAACTGGTGTGTATACATAGCATGATTAGCATAATTAAAGATGATATTTTAATATATAAAAATTATTTTAAAAATTTAACTAACAAAGCCATATAAAAATGGATTAATCAATGTAATTAGAAATTGCATGTCTTTGAAAACATTCGCATGCACACTAAGATCCCTGAAAAGGCAATAACGTTCGTCATGATGAAGGATTATCTGATTACTCCTTACCTGTATAACTGCTCATTGATGTAATTCATCAATCCCAATGCATTATATGGAAACCAGAAGAACATATGAGTCACAACAACTAATAGGGTTGTTCGAAAGATTTTATTTCTCATCTGTTTTCGCCATCCTGGTCTAGCTGTTGTATATATAGAAGCTATAAGATTGAATATATTTCCGTGCCTAATCATCATCATTACCTGTAGCAGAACTTTGAAATTGAACAATTGGAACTCTAGATGATGATGAGCATGACGTAGAATTCGTAGGTCTTCGTACTTTGTCCAATGTAAACTATAAATTATAAAATAATATTAAAAAATAGAAAAAAAAAGATATTATGAGGTTGGGACAGATATATTTTTAATACGCTAATATTATCAGAGATCTCTGATCCCAAATATAGTATAGAGATGGTTAACTATAGCATATGCTACTACTCATTTGGGAATAACATACTAGAAGCGCTCATGACACATCCACACATCCACACACGCACATACTCACACACACACATATACAGACAGATACACTCGTGTTGTCACCTCAATCAGCTTCTAATGAGCATTTTTAGAATATATAAACTTCCTCATATAATACGAAATCTTAGAGGAATACAAAAAATATTTAAACAAATCCTTGAAAATTACTTTTTTAATTGACATCCGTATTGAAGTCTTAGTTCCAACGCTCTCACCATCTTCTGAAAACAGATGATATGATTCGGTAGAGTACAAAAATGAAAATGCAAAAAGACAATTTGTATAAAAAGTCTTTTCAACATATTATTTCCAAGAAAACGAACCTGTTAAATGATCCGTATGAGACATGCAAGGCTCATGAACTGTCTCCTGTAATTAGTCAAATACAAACACGTCCAAAATGTATTTTTGAATATCTCATACCTGTCCATTGATACGACCAACTGAATAGACTCCCAATTTCATAGCAATTATCACATAACAAATTAGTAAAACGATCATGGGACCCCAAAAGACAGTCAGCTAAAGAAATATTCAAATGAAATTTAATTAATTAATTATTTTTATAATAATTACCAAATGTGAGATATTGTAGATATCTTTTGATCCTTCATTCAATAGAAATGATTGAGATGTTTGATCGCCAGTTACTCTGAAAATCATTTTCCGTTATCGTTTTTCCAATTCAATTCAATATTTACTCGTTAATCTGCCAAATGTCCGTACATTGATACCATCCATCGGGATTTTCGGGTGCCAGATTGATGGTGTCAAATACGAAGAACTGAGGTAAAGCACACGCTGCTCCGAATACCCATGCTATAGATGTCATCATAGTCACTGGATTAAACTAAATATGGATCGTTATGAAAGCTTCATAAGATAATTTATAATCTGCTCTTTGAACGTTGAAAAAAAAATTTTTTTTTTCTTCTTAACTGTCTTCTCTCTTCTACTCTTTGCCGTTGCCATAAGTGAACGAACGAAGAGTGACTGAGTGTTTGAATGAAAGAGAGAGAGAGAGAGAGTAAAAATGAATGTCCAAAGGGAGAGTACTACGAATGAATGAAATGAAAGGAACGTACTCGTCTATGAGATCTATATGGCTTATGAGCTGTCAGTACGTTTTTTAGACGATCAAGTGCTATACATACGACTATATTCGATGATACATATAATGAGCATATTGATAGGTATTGGTATAATCTATAATAAGATTCATATAGTCTTTGGTTTATGCTTCTTCTTCTTCTTCAGCTTCTTCAGCTTCATCTATCATGTTGCTATGAGTTTGTTACTCACCTACAAGCAATTGATCCAAATGCCCAACGATATGTATAAAGCCATATCAGCTTTCCACATGCTAATGTTAACAGAAATATGTCGGAGATATTCAAATTGATTTTTAATACTAGAAATCCACCCTGAAACATAATGAAATTTATTATAATATTATATATTTTTGCAAAAATATAATGTTACGTCACGTGACGCGTCATTGCACGTGAACATAGGGTCACCTCCAAACTTCATTTCTAACATTTGAACGCATTGAACGGTTGCTTCCATTCTCTCTCTCTATCTCTCATCCTCTCTTTCTCTCCTATTCCATCATACTCTCTTTCACTAAGCTTCTGACTCTTACTATTATCTTTAAAAAGCTTACTTTAACTGAATCAGTGTGTGTACGTGGTAATTCTTTTAGTAATTTAACTAGAATATAGATATTTGAGGGCAAACCAATAGCAATAATGATAAGTAAAGCTGCCATCTCAATATAATCTCCCAGTAGTATGGTTGGAACTGGTATTGGGTTGATCAACGTTGCATTATCGTCCATATCCATGTCTTATATGGACAATGTGTGTGTGTTTGAGAAACTGAGTGTTATAAGTGTTGGAAAGGATTGGATGGAGTGGTGGAAGGCGATAGATTCTGAAAAAGTCTGTTGTTATACAAGTAAATTTACATTAAAGTACATGAAATTAAGAACAAATTAGAATAAACTGAAAAAGCTTTTGTGTGTTGAAGAAACAGATTCGTTTGATTTCCTTATTAGTTAAATCTCATTGGTTGGGCTTTTTGTTTGCAAAAATGATGATGAAAATTGAAATGGAGCAAAATAACGTCTAAAGTTCATATAGTCATCTTTGAAAAACTCTTGAATAGAACAATCGGATGAGAGAAAAGATTTGAAAAGCTTGAGAGATGAGAGATGAACCTTAACATATCTTGTATAGTTATTAGAATGAGAAAGGAAAGAAAAATTAGCTCAACCACACACTATCTCCTCCCCCTTCCTGTTCATCTCTACCTCTCTGATTCTCGATGATTCTAATTGGTTTTCTCTTACTCTCTCAATACATCTATTGCTACCTTCTTTCTCTCTCTTTCCCTCCTTTTTTTTTTTTTTTTTATTTTGCGAAAAGCTTTGACGACGCATAGGCGTGTCTAACATGGGTTCTTCTCCGGCTCATCTGACTCGTAAGTGATGATTTAACTCTCTCCATTCATAATTAATAACTTAAAATGAACAAAAAAAATATTCTTTTCTCTCTTCTTCTTTCCTCTCTATCTCCTCTTTTTCTTCTTTTTTTTATTAATTTCATCAACAATGATGATGATGAAGTAATTTATGGATAAAGCTTTTAATCGATTTCATCAGATGATGAATTATGGAATGCATGACTGATGATAAACAAATAATTTGAGGAAAATCATAGATTTAACATGTGAATTGTTTGAAAATATTCGTTTAAAAACGGAGTGGAAAGAGATAGAGAGAGATATAGAGAGATTGAGTAGAGAGAGAGAGAGAGAGAAGAGGCTAATGCACGACAGAAGAAAATACTCAAAGACGAATGAAAAAATTTCTTTTAATGGCTTCAAATGACTTCATCATGTAACATCTATAATGATTTTACAAGTTCATTCAGACCACAAAGCCTTAATAATTCAAAAATAGAGGTAATTGAAAAAAGAAAAATTGAAAAGAGAAAAGGTCTGCCAACGAAACAGTCAAATGAGAGAGAGAGAGAGAGGAGATTGACAGTTGAAGGAAACAGATTGGCAAAGGAAGTCTTGTATTAGTCAAGTCGGACTGTAATTTGTATGGAATGAGAAAAAAGAAAAAAAAACGGATAACTAAATAGATTTCTCCTACGAATTTGGATATAAAACGAGAAGTAGAAAGAGACAGAGAGAGAGAGAGGGAGAGATGGAAAGAGATGAAGGTTTGATAGCTTTTCCTTAAAAGGCAGGAAGAGTCCAGAGAGAGAGGGAGAAAGAATGAGAAGAAGAAAATTTTTTTTTCTGTTTTCACGCAAATCACGTAAAGTGCGACCTTTTAATATGAGCGGTGAATGTATTAAGTAGAGAGAGTATAAGGATGGGAGAGAGTATTAAGAATGAAGAGGCAAAGTTTATTTTTAATACATAATATATAGTTTATATTACTTTTAGATCTATTTATCATTTTGCCTCCCCCTCACCTTCTCTCTAGCTCACTCTATTGAGCTTTTAGCTTTTAACACCATCTCTCCGTCAGTTCTTTTCTCATTCAGTCTTTGCCTCTCTTTCTTTAACACCTGATCTTCTGCCTTCTTACCTAGTTGAAAAGTGTCTTTGCTTCCTCCGTCTTTGCCTTTTGCAAGAATGAAAAGTAGAAAGTAAGAACAGATAATTGATATTCACGAAAAAGAAATTGTTTTTTTCTTCCCTTTTTTTTTCTCCACAAAATTGTATACAAAACTGATGATTTTTGGTTCTTCTCAGAAGCATGCGACAAGTGGAGTTGAGAAAGACACAAAAAACGGTAAAAATGTATAAATTGTGAGGGAAAGAGGAGCGAGATAGAAATGGAGAGGCTTGTATGAGCTATAGAGAGAACAGATTGAGATGTTAGAAGTAGCACAAGATGCACAAAGTCTAAACTACATTTATGGAATGGACAGAAGAAGCATTATTCACATTTCAAGAGATCGTTTAAAATATTTTTTTTTCCTGCTTTCAGGAAAAAAATAAAAAAAAACCAAAGAAGAGAGCTTCTGTGCTCTGTCACACACATACTCTCTCTCTCTCTCATTCTCTTTCTCTCTCTTTCTCTATCTCCTTCTTTGTTTTCAACAAAACAATAATGGAATATCGTGATGTTTGATAATTTGTGTTGTTAACCTCACAAACACAGAAGTGAAATACAAATCTTCTGTTCCATATTTGGAAGTAAGAGAAGAAGGAATTCAGGAATGGTGTTTTCACCTTTGCATCAGATGTACATCAAATAATATTTTTAGAGAAAACTTTAAATAATTGAAGAGGAATGAGCATCTCATGCTCTGTGAACCTTTGTCTTTCAACTCCAACTAAAATAAGAACTAACCAGAGAGGCATGGGAGAGATGAGAGTAGGTGAACTCTTTGAGAAAAAGAGCGATAAGAGGAAAATATGTTCCATTGAGAAGGAATAAATAAAATTTTGGGTCTCTGAACGTTTTAAGTTTAAAAAAACTTTGAATACAGAGAGAGGTATAATGATAGACAGTCTGTTGTGAAGGGCTAGACAGATCTGGAGAACGAAAAGAGACAGAAAGAGACAGAGAGAGAGAGATATTGAGTTCATTTGCTCTCACTGAAGAGAGATCATTTCTCATAAAAGGGAAAATGAAAAAAGAAAAAAAGAGAATTGAAATTTTGATAAGATTTCATGTTGAGAATAAATCTGAAACGTGATGTCAAAGATGAAACATGTGTGATTATTGATGACGAAGACAAGAAGCATTAGAAATGACTCTTTCTCCTATATAAGCTCTATATGAAGATGACGTCTAGATTGAACAATTGTCAACGGAATGCAACTCTGAAGTTACTTTCTCTCTCTTTAGAAGCTTATATATAAGCTTTCTGGTCCAACCTCGTATGTGCCCGCCTTTTCTTAATTCTACACTACCTTCTGTAGGTTTCAAGTGCAGTTTTTTTTGGAAAAATATGAAAAAGTTTTTGTAAACACTGGTTGTGAACCATTGTAAGAAGGAGAGAGAACAAAAAAAGTCACACATTTCACCATTTTTAAGTAAAAAGTGCGTTAGGAGAGAATGGAAGGAGTCAAAGATGAGAGGGAGAAACGCGTAAAGAGAGAGTAACGAAAGGATGACAATGAGTGGGAGAATATGATGGCCCATAGAAGCAGGATAGAGAAGGGGATGAGCTTGAAACAGTCAAATGAAGTACAGATAGATTAAAACAACAGATATGCAGTTGTTCGTCAAAATGTAAGAATAAGTTATATGAAAGTAAACATATGAGGTTAAAGCGCTTACATCGCCTTCTCTTTAAGTGATTAGGAAGTAATTTGGAGGTCCACCATACTCTGTTTCCTCTTATGTGTCAGCTTTTTTTATAAATCTAACGACCGCTTATTAATCTCAACTGCTCTAACCATGCTATAGTATGCTGACAGAGATTAAAGAATCAAGCCAAAGATGAGGAAGAGGGATGGAGGGAGGAAGACAGACATAGACAGAATATTACAAATAGCAAAAATCATTTCCTTCTCCTAATAATCTTCATCTATTGTGCTTTCATTGAATACAAACATGGAAGGTGAAAGATGAGAGCTTGTGGAGAAATTTTCCAAAACTGCATAATCGACATGTTATTGCAAAGTAAAAATATCTTTTGTCTGTAGACTATTGGACTGTTTTATTTTTTCAATGTTAAAATAGATTCAAGTATACACAATGGTTTCGAGACACGAACAACACCTATCATCTTCCGAAATTGAAAGTTTCTGAAATGAAATACAAAAAATTTTCTTTTTTCTTTGTTTTTTGTTCACAACTTCACGTAGAGCTACTATTGAAACAAGTAACAGAGAGGTATAGAAAGAGAGAACTAGAGAGAGAGAGAATGGACAATGAGAACAGAAAGTTTCTTTTTGATTCTACTCATGTTCAGACATGTAAGCAAGGTTTGCTCTTTCTATTTGGATAACTAATTAAGATTAACGTTGAAGCATTCTAATTTCACGTATTGTTCACGTCATGCTGATTGGACGGACACGTGAAAAATTACAAAAATCACGTCATTCTCATTTATGATTTGTCTTGCGCTGAGAATGGTTGATCATCTTCATTTGCTTCCTCCCTCTCTATCTCTCTCTCTCTCTCTCTCCCTCAGAGTTATAATTTCATTTTTTTATTCTCTTCCTTGTCTCACTCACTCTCTCTCACAATCCTCTCCTCCTTCTCTCTAATTCTCATTTTCCTTTTTTTGTTTCAGTCATTCTATTCTCTTCAACTGCTTCCCTTCAAATCTGTTCTCTCTCTATCTGTTGCAATCTCTCTCACTCTCTTCATATTCTATTCCAAATATCATAACGAGTTTGGTGGGAAAGTTCTGTAAATTCCTTTAAAGCATCATATCTCACAATAATATTGTAGAAAAGTAAAGAGATACATAATAAATAAGCGAAAAACGTTATGGAAAAAACATTCAAATGAGGTCATTGGTGGAGTGCAAATTCTCTTTCCAATACTTAATTAATCAAACACAAAGGGTAAATATTTTACATTTTTTTGTCTTTTCTTTCATCTTTATTTTTACGAATTTTGCTTTCAAAACATTACAAGAGACATATAGAGAGAGAGAGAGAGAGAGAGGGAGAAACATAGAGAGAGAGAGAGGATGGCAGGTTGACTCGGTCAGATTTTGGCTTGATATCTGAAACGAGGCATATTGATGATGTCAGGAGATGTACATATGTATGTAGCATTGAAGCTTGTTTCTCGTACTTCTCATCAACAACATCATCATCATTCTCTCCTCATCCTGACCGTCTCCTCTTTCAAATGTTTTTTTTTGTTTCTCAGCTTCATCGTTTAGTCGAGAATGTATAAAAATTCATTTTTTAATCCATAAATAAAGCTGAATGAAACTGAAATATAAAGGAGAGAAAGAGGCAAAAAAAAACTTTTTTTATTTTAGATTACATTAAAGCAATTCTGATCTCTGATCGCCATTGGCAAACAGCAAAAAAAAAATTAAGAAAACCTCAAAAAGGCATTGAGAATGGAGGAGAGGTTAAGACAAAATAGGGCATATAAGCTTGCAAAACATGAATGTTTGTTCTTTTCACGCCTCCATTTTCCGACGCACAAAAAAGGAAAGATGATGAAGAACATGGAGCGAAAGCTTGTGATTATGAGATTCATTAGTTTTGAGTTAAAGGTCAGCAAGCTTGACATCGCTAGCTTCATCATTGATGATGTCATGATCGGAAATAACATATTCTGATCATCTCATGCTTAACTGCAGCAGATGAAACGGAAATCTTCAAATGTTTGGAAACAAAAAAATTGTTGCATCTTTAAGCAAATCATCCCCTTTTTAACACGACGATAGGGATATAGAGAGAGAGAGATGAAAGCTAGAAAGGAGCTAAAGAGAATGAGTGAGCGCGCAAGATGATTGTAGAAGTTGGTGTGAAAGTCTCAGACGACCATCGGTCTAGCTTCTGACAACACTCATGTCCATTCAATTTGAATTATGTGAAGCCCAAAATGAAAAGTTGCAAGTTGATATGAATGTCACACAATGCATAAGATAGAATAGAAAAAGCTGAGACAATATTAAGAAGCAGGAAATGTTTGATGATAGAACTTTAAGCTTTTACTTTTTAATTTTATTTTCTGCGAGATACGTTATATACATCGCGGGGCTGTCTTATTGCATTTACAATAACAACAATAATAATCTTAAAAAAAAGAGGAAGATAATAACACAGTTTTTATATTTTTATGATAGTTAGCTTCATCAACGGCTTCATAATAGAATACAGAAGATTCATGGGCATGCCCTTTGAAGTCGGGTCTTCCACGATAATTTGCGGAACCGATAAATATTTTGTTCAAAATGTTGTCGTTGAAAGAGAAGAAGATGATGATGGCCATGGTGACGGTGGAAAGGAGTAGAAGCAGAAGAGAAAGGAAGAAGAATCAGTAGAAGACGTGAACCTTCTACCAAGACAAAGAAACCAAAGCCAAAAGAGTGAAATGAATGAAGATGTTGTCCAAAGCTAATAAATGCTCGTGCAAACAGATGCCTTCGGATGCAAAGCATGAACTTGTGAAGGTCAACTTTCCAATCTTCTTGAAACGTTTAAATATATTCCTTTTATCACTGTTTTCCTGATAAAACTGATGGGGGAGGAGTACAAATGAAGTTGGAATGAGAGAGAGTGGGAGAGAGAGAGTCAGAGAGAGAGAAAGCTTTGAAGTTCTGAGCTGAGAGCTGAATGCTTTCTTAACTTGGATATGCTGATGTGAGATCGATGAATTTTGAATCAAACTTTATATTCAAATGTTCCTTTTTTGGAGCTTCCAACCGAGAAAAGTTTTTCGAAAAACAGTCGCAAAAGTCTGTTAAGTGAGAGAGAGGGAGTGAGAGAGAAGGATTGAAAAGGAGAGAGAGAGAATAGAAGAGACTGAGAATGAAGAGAAGAAGAAGAAGAAGAAGTTGAAGAAAAGGAAAAGAAGAAAATAGCCCTGAAAATGCTCAGAAATGAATTCTATTTGATGAGTTTAAGTGACTGGCAGATTTACATTGAAATGTGATTTAGAAGGAAACGAAATAAAAAAATTTTTTTGTTGTGAAACACACACAAAGAAATTGAAAACTTTGAGCATTTTTCTTTCTCTCCTTCTTGATTATATTTTTATTCGAAAAAAGAAAAAACTAAAACAGCTGAAGATCAAAGAAAAGTCTCAAAATGAGATTTTTTAATCTTTTCGAGCTTTAAACTTGCCAGCTTTAAAGAGAATGCCAGTTAAATGTTGCAAAAGATATCCCTCCTAACGAAATTTTGGTGAATTTCACGTCATTCACGTTAAGTCAACTCTATACTATCATTTCAATATTGGCTAACGCAACTGAGCGGTTGTTCCATTCTTTATCTCACCTCCCTCCTCACACCATTCTCTCTCTCTGTTTCATTCAACCTCTATAAACATATACATACACATATCTCAACCTCTGTCTACCTCTCTATCTCTCTATCTCTCCATTTCTCTTTATAAATCATTCACATTCATACTCTCTCTATTGAACGTAATGTATCTTTCAATCATTTTTTGAAGAATATCTCACTCACAGCGGTAACCTCACCCTACCTTGTAATCCAAGTTGTTTGAGGGATAAAGTATAAAAATCTGTCAAAATATATATGTAAAAAGCAAACAGACACAAAACTTGAGAGGAACTGTAACAACAAACATCGGTTAATTGGAGTTTCTAAGAATAAAAAAAGCTTAGGAGGGAGGAGAAAGGAAGGAGGAGTGGGGATAAAGCTTTATCTCCAGCTAGATCTCCATCCTTCTCTCTCTCTCTCTATCTCTCTATCTGTTTCCCTCGTTTTTTTTGCAAGAATTTATTTAAAAAAAAGGAGAAGAGGAAACAGAGATCTTTCATATGAAAACATGCGGATTGAATGGATTAAGTGTTAAGCACTTTAACTGTTGAAAAAAGAAAAAATGTGAACTGACTTTACCTTAATTATCCACATTCTCACATTATATTATGAGAAAAAGACATTTCGTTCCTTATTTGGGAAGGGAAAAACAAAATTCATTTTGAAATTTATATTTTTTCTTAAACAAATCTCTTCATCATCATCATCAACAATATATGGTCTCAGATCCGAAAAGTTACTATAATGAGAGATAGAGTGTGAGATAGATGGAGAAAGATAGAGAGCTATAGAGAGATAGATGGATATGCTTGCTTATGCAAGCCCTTCATACTACTAAGCAACGACACACAACCTTATGCTATCACAACAGAGTCGGGTTAGAAATGAAAGCTTTTCCCCTCCTTTTTCCTATTTCACGTCTTCACATAGTATCTTATTTCCGCACATTTTTCCAAGAGAGAGAGCATTCCGCTCTTCTTGTTTTCAATTAAAACCAAAAAACCTCTTCCAAGTTTACTGACACTAGCATTAGGAGCTTTGAGCAACAACTTATAATTCCTTTCTTCAGCAGCTTTCTCTCTCTCTCTCTTATGGCTATAAGCAGAGAGACACTCCTTCACTTTAGACTATCTCTCTTTGTGTTACTCCAATCTCTCTAAAGCCAACCTTCTTCCACTTCTCCATACACTTGTTGCTTTCTACCTCCTTCTCTCTCTAATTCTCTTTCTCTCTCTCTCTCTCTGTCTGAATATTTCAATCTCACATATTTTTGGAAAAAACAACAAAAATTGCAAAAATGCTTTCTCTCCACCACATTCTCTCCATTATTATTCATCTTTAATCTTCATAGGTCTTCTTCATAATCAAAGAGAATGTGATTGTGGAGCTGCTTTTTCATTTCTACACCTTCGCTCCATTTTCTGATTTTTAAAAGAAAATAACAAAAGATTATGTTAATTACGTATTCAAAAGAAAAATAATATGAGATGAAGACCTCTGGACAACAAACGGAAGCCAAAAGGAGAAAAAGAATCAAGTACTTTCCTCCTTCTCCTCCCCCACTTCCTTGCCCTCTACACCACGGCCTCAAGGAAACTATTGCCCCCCCCCCCAATGTCTGTGTGTGTGTGTCTCCTTGTCCCTCTTCCAACTTCTTATAAACTCTGATGTCCTCAATATCCGCTTGGAAACATGGAAATTTGAAATCTTGACCTCTTCTGTTGCTTAAAATAAGTTTTTTCAACCTGCATCTGGTAAACCGCCAACGTAATGGCCGTATCTTCCAATTGGAAAGGGACTGATGGTAGTAGTGGTAGTGGGGGTGATGGTGAAGAAGGAGGAAAAGGGGTGATTGTAAAGGAAACCTAAACTGAATTTTGTGTTCTCAAAGGATTTTAGGAAATGGTCTAAGTACTTTCATTATCTATTAAGAGAGAACAAGGCTTTTCGTTTCTGTTGAAAACATCATTTCTTTAGATCTTTTTGAGAAAAAAAATAATTAAATCTAATTATAAATATTTTTTGCAACTGCGGAATAATTCCGAATGTTGAAGTGAAAGCTGAAGATAAAGACGTTGATGAAGAGAGAAAAAAAAGAAGAAGAAGAAGAGGAACGGAACCTTCATTTGCAATCTTAGAGGACAGAATTTCAAATTTTTTTTTTTCCAAACATAAATTCAATTATTGAATTGTATATTCATTTAGTTTTCGATTAAAGAATGAAATCTCTGTTAATGACATCCTACAGCCATTTTACTCCTCCTCATCATCTGACTCTCTCCATCTCTCTTCCTCATTCGCCTCCTCCTTCACCTCTTTCTCATTTTATATTTCTTTGTTCAAAAAAAATTTTTGATACAAAAATAGTTTTTTGATCTTCATATGGACAGAGAGAGTACAGTTCACAGAAAACTCAAAAACGGAAAAATGTATGAAGAAAACATGTGAATAATTCAGAAGATTCATGTGCATCATGAGGTAGACATTTGAGCAGAATTCAATGATTAAGAGTAGTAGAATGGAGATGTGAAAACGGAAGAGATGTAGGGATTAGCCAAGACTAACGAATAAGAAATAATAAGCAAAGATATGGAGACTGTAGATTGAAGGAGGCAAAAACATTCACGTGGCTGTAACGAATTACAACCTTCTCTCTCTCTCTTTCTCTCATTGTTGAGTTGGCAGGTAATATAACCTGCGTTATATGGTCAAAAATCTTTTAAAAACACGAGAATGAAGCAGCTTTTATATGAAATTCTGAATAATTGACGAAGCAATTACAATGAGAACTCACGAATGATTTCCTTATTTGTCAAGGCTTCACATGTGACGACGCTTGTTCAACTGATGAATATCAAATTAGCCAAATGATAACAGCCTTCGACAACAACAACAAAGAGTTTTTGTGAACATAAAGCGGCTGAATATTAGAACAGAAGAAATATTCTTGTTATAATTCAATAATTAAATTATTATTTTTAATATGAGCCTTATAAGGAGAGAATTGGATAAATGCTGTCTCAGATTTCGTTGGATTTGGACCCTACGTCATCACAAGTACTCAATTACATCAACTCTTCTTACAACTGAACGCCTTTTTCTCTTTCTCCTTCTTTCATACTCTTTTTGTTTCCCTTCATTCTTCCTCCTCTAACCTCCCTCGAGTCTTAGCGTCTCTTTATCTTGCACATCATGTCCCTCTATGTTTTCTACTAGAAAGGGAACTTGGACTACTCCATTGACAAAACACCAAAGAAAAACACACAATAAATCAAGAAGGAAACTATGAAAATTTGGGAAAGAATAGCAAAAGGAAAAGGTTGGAAATCGGTCGCATACTCTCTCTACTACTTTGGAGAGTTTGAACAGCCGTGAAAGCTGAAAAAAGTCAGAAAAGCATGCAAAGGAGGCTGGAGAAAATCTCTTCTTTTGACAATGAGAGTGAGACAGAGAGAGAGAAGAGAGAAGCTTGGAAGAGATTTCAAGGAAAATTCATAACTTTCAAACATACGTTTCCACATCTGAAAACGGAAAAGAACCATTAATGAAATAGGCTGACGTATCAATGTTTACTCGGAAATGCATAAGCCGGAAATCATGAGTTAAACCTTATCACAAAACTCTTGTTGTTGATTCATTAAAATGGATGCATTAATTGGGTTCGACCAACCGAAAGCCATATCTGCCTTATCTCCCTCTATCTCTCTATCGTTCATTTCTCCTTAAAGTATTGAAAACGTTATTGAAAAATCAAAAGTTCAAATACATATCTTAACAACTGCTCAAATATCCCAAATTGAGAAACAAAAATACCGACCGAGCTCCACGTTTTCCACGGGAAGCGCACGTGACAATTTTTTTCATTTCCCGTCAAAAACAGTTGGTGAATGGTCGGCTGTTTCCATGAGTTTTGTGAAGGACCCAGTCCTTTGAGATTGGAAAAACGACTGCCAGCTTTACCCGTTGAATATCTGTGGCAAATCCAGGAAAACTTCGAATACTTGGTATCAGGTTGATGACTGAACTTCTATTTAATGAGTTCAGATCTCAAGTAAAAAATCAACGAGCAGGAGAAGGAGAAAGAACCAAAGTAACTACATAGCAAATCCTCAATTTCTCCAATTAGCTCCTCCATATCATCACATACCCAACACCCCATACTTCCGGAGAGCTTACATAGTTCCTCCACCGATTGTTAATACGGAAGGCTTGTCTTCTTTACAAAGAATTATCAATCGTTATCTTTTGAGTATGAAAGTAAGTCCCAACCACTCTCTCTCTCTCTATCTCTCTCTTTCTGACCACTTTTTGACTTGTAAAACCTGTTCTCATTGAAGGAACATGATGATTACGAAGAGTTTGAATTACAACGTTGGCTTTATTGTGAAGAGGCGCTCAATTTTGAAAATTTGAATATTTGTACGTTGACGCGAGCGAACGCCTTGGGCAGTTCATTGATATCTTGGAATATTTGGCAATAAATTGCGAAAATGTTGTGTGAAACTGAAAGCTTTTGTATTATTGTTGTTGTTTATTAAAAAATAAAATGTTTTGCAGATAATAGGAGGATATTGGAAGGAGGCAGTGTCGTTGTTACCTTGTTTCTCTGATAGTAATATACGAGGGGCGACGATTAATGTGGAAATACGGGATCTTGGGACAGGTGACAGTGGAAAAGTTCAATTGGATTATGATCCATGGGCCAGTTCATTTGATATCATACCTCTCCAACCATTTTTCAATTCTGAATCCAGTGAAATTCCTTTTGTGGTGAGTGATTGAAATACAACTCAAATAACAGCAGTTTCTTGTTGCAGACAGTAGCTTTAGGAACAGTTACATATTCTGAAATCGAAGTGAATGTCACCTGTATCTCTAGAAAACCAGCTTTCAAGCCGTACTCCATAACAAAAACACTTGGAGCTTACTTTGAGATTCCCCTAGAGAAAGGGAAATCTGATTGCAATGTGTTGCTTATTGAGGTAATAACTTTTCTGCTTTCATAACACTTGCTGATGTTGAAAGGTTTTGACACAAACAGCTTTCAGGCGAAGCGAGTTCTATCTGATGGCCTTAAATCTCGCAGCAAAACGTTGGTCATACCTTTCTTGAGAGCTGCTTCCTCATACAAACCATCATGGATTCAAATCCAGGAGCCGAGAGGGTTCTATAAAGTGGGAGAGAAAGTGGATGTTCGAATAAATAAGGGTAAAGTGAATGTTCCCAGAAATTACATGGTTAGTCTACCTGTCTCGTTGTTTTTCTTCTAATTTCAATTTTTATTTATAGGTATTATGTAATTCTTTTGACATAATTAGTGTTGGCAAAATACGAGATGATAATACTCTGAAGATTCCTGTAACTGCAAATATGCTCGGAGAATGTTACATCTTTGTTTATTCCAACAAATCGCCTTATACGGTGGATATGATGCTATTTTTCGTTGACGAAATATGCGAAGTAACTGTTTTCACTCATAATCATGACTATTTTGATCAATTGCAGGCTAGCACAACCTCTTCTAAACTAGAATTGAAGCCAGGCCACAATGTTACTTTCGGAATGAACGGCAAACCCAATTCTTTGGTTTTGCTTCGAGCCATTAACGATCAGCTTAACTTCTTGAAAAAAGTACGTTGGCTATAACCGTCATTCGATTCGGATTCGTACATTCAGAACAGCGAAGAAAAACGGTATAAGAGCTGGGACTTTGGCTTCTTCCAAAGCGCCGATCCCAACCATCAACAGTCTCGTTTGAGAAACTTTGTAGATCTTAAGAGCATTGAGAGAGAGACTGGTTATTAGTTTTTAATTTTAGCAAGATAACAATTATTTATAGAGAAAAATTGTCATAAAGCAGGAAGCTTATACAGTGATATGTTCGGGAAATGTCCAATTGCGAAAGCTAGCAACTCGATGATTTCTGATTTCTGTTTGAAGAAGATGATCGAGCACTGTCTGAACCCTGTTTCAAATACCAAAACAAGTAGTTCGAAAGTTGAATTTGATAGTAATTCTGCTTTTGTAGCTGCTTACTCGTGCGCAACCTCTGAATGTGCTGCTAAGAGCCGAATCGAAAATATTAAAGCTGCTAGTTTTCTCGGAGCAAGAACAGCAAACTATATGTAAGCATATGGTTATGTTGTTTTCAATCTCGCTATTGTTTAAAATTTGTAGGGAGCAAACAGAACCAATCTTCGATGAGCCGGTATTACAACCGGATGATGATGGATCTCCGATTCGTCAGCGTTTCCATGAAGTATGGCTCTTCGACGTGGTTAAATTAGAGTATGGAAACGAGTTGAATCTATGATATTATCGCTTTTGCAGTGATTCCGGTTTTATGACGACAACCGTCACTGCTCCTGATAATATAGGTCGATGGGCTGTAGCCTCTGCCTATTGGGCTCCCGGTCACCCAAACTTGTGCAATGCTAAAACAATAGAAATTGTGTCGAAAAAGAACTATTTTCTGGAAGTTGACATACCACGTCATGCTTACAGCAATGAGTCTGTGTCTGTGAAAGTTTCAGTGACAGCTCTTCAACCACAAACAGAAAAGAAGGTATTTGCATTACTTTGATAATTGTTCTATTTATCACTTAAGCTCTCAATCTGCATGTCTGATTTATCACGCAAGATTTGTGCTGATGTTGGAGCGAACGGTCGTACCGGAGAATCAATTTATTCGAGGTTCGTCACCAAACTTCTAACAGTGTAAACGCCTCTTTTGAAGAGTGATTGTGTCTCCAAACGCACCGATTGTCACGAAGACGTTCACGATGAAGTTCTTAGGAGATGGGGTCATGAATATTTTGTTCCAACTTCGAGAGTAAGTTTTCTTTATTTAACTGAAAGCTGATACTTCTTTCCAGACAGAAAGAGTATCCGGGAAAGAAACACTGTGACATCGGCCAAGTGTATGATTCAGTAAGAATCAAAACAAAAGTTTCGGTAAGGACAGGAGCAGATTATCGTAATTTCATGTGTAATCCTTAAGCGAAGAGTTGAAGCGGAGGAAATGTACAAAGTCTTGATTGTTGATCCTGATAAACCACTTCATAAAAATGATTTCCCAAGAACTACCGTATGTAAGGACGAACGTATGTACAACTACTACAACTTGCCTCTCGATAACCCTGTTATTTCCAAATCAATCGGTGAGTTCTTGCATTAGAACATGTCTCAACAAAGCTTTGAAGAAATAAGTGAATGCCGAGGTGCTGATGGTGCACTACACACGGAAGTTTTCACCAATGTTTTGGATGCCGACGTTGTCCAGATCTTCACAGTTGACATTCACAGTTAGCTTGATTCTTTAGTATATCAATTTCACCTCAATAGGATTTCTGCCAAACAAAGAGAAGTACAGCTTTGCTCAGCGTAGAGTCAAAAGAAACCATGTTGATGTTCGGCGTTTATCTTTGAACGAAGTTCTGATAAGACTATCTGTGGAGTTGTATCACTTCAAAAGTTTGAGAACAGAAGAGAACACTAAACCGGAAACGATTGAACGATCTGAGAAAAAAATTGGATCTCGTATGTTTATGAACCATAAGTACGCACAACCTACTTTTTTTAGTTATTTCTGAGATGCTGCTTTTCTCTGATTGTCATGTGGGAGATAGTATGTGCGGGTTTTCAGAATATGAAGAACCAACACAGGAGAGTCAACGTGATCCTCTGTAATTTCCATTGCTTCAAGATTTTTTAAACTTAATTTTTTTCAGTCTGACAGCTATATCAGCATCTCTGATTTGTCAAGGAGCCATTAATAATGAAAAGGCTTGTGGTCCTGTGAAGTTTATTGAAAACCTGTTGTTAGAAAACCGACGACTTGAGGATATAGATATATCCCATTTGATTGATTTGGTAAATTCAAAAGTTCGTATCATTGCAGTTGCAGAAGTTTAGGATAATCCCATTGATCGTCGATGGTTCTTGATTTCCATGTTCCTCCAAGTACTTGAGGATTGTTTAGCGTTGCAATGTCCAGTAAGAAGATAAATCGATTTGAACTACTTGAAGGCATCCAATTTTTCAGAGAAACCAATCTGCTTGGTCAAAACTATTTTTCGACTTCGACAATTTGGATGATAATTTCAAGTAATGACTGAAATACGTATTTTCATATTGAAAGAGCTTTCAGCTTCGATGATCGAACGTTAGCCGCTCTGGCATTCTTGAGCCCGAAAGGCATAACGGAGTTGATGAGAATCAAGATGATGGGTAGAAGAAAAAGTATTATAAATACTGTTCGTAGTAGCAACTATCCTCATTGTGTTGTAGATGCTATTCCGTTCTGGTCTGCTGGCAAAGACAACATTAAAATTCTATCGCACCGTATGAGCACTTTCGATAAGCACTCCGCTGTCAGGAAGCTGAGAGTGAGATTTCGCTTGAAAACGTATAACGAAAGATTCTTGCAGACGGGTGACGTCCTTGCAAATTCATTGGGCATCTTATCATTTATCGTTCCTGCAGCTGAAAGCGAACAATTGAATTGGGATAGTCTTGCTAGTTGGTTATATGAACAACAGCAAGAAGATGGAGGATTCCGTGGAGTTTTGGTAATTACAGTTGGGAGGAGATGTTTGAATTCAGTTTTTAGGATACTTTCTATGCTACAAGAGCTATCTATGAATACAGATATAGAAAAGTGAATGAGAACAGTGAAATGCAATTGAAAGTAGTCTGTGAAAACGGACCGTCCTATGAAGTCAATGTTACCAGCACAGCTTCTGAATTCTACGTGAGTGCATATTTGACTTTCTCGGTTCATCTCAAATTTTTTTGTAGTTTCCAACGAACGTTCGCAATTTCACTATAATTACAAGGGGTCACGGAAAACTCAGAGTAGGAATTCATATGTTGGCCAGCAAGAAACAACGGTGTGATCATGTGCATAACCTAAAACTCGTAGTTTTTAGTTCACGCAGAGGCTTAACCCAGGATAATTATTACCCTGTTCGTTTCTCAATTGATCAAGAAGTTATTGCAAATGGAGTGTTGAAGCAGACAGTTTGTTTCACGTAAGTTATTCAAACATGTATACGCTCGGAACGGTTGCTGAAACTTCTAACTTCAGTATTCGCTCAGCAATCATGACAGACTTAGAGATTACTCATGGTATATACACAGGTTATTCTTTGAAACCTAGCAATGTGGTTTTGCATCAAGTAAGTTGTGTGGTTCTTCTTTATTACGAAGCGTTCATTCAGAACTCGAGCTTTGCAAGCTTCCGTACTTATCCCAGTGTTTCTTCCTATGCTGCTCATTTCGTGCTTCAAGGTTTTACTACCTTAAATCATATAAAATGATCAATTTATAGGTTTGAAATCAACCATACCCACTTGCTATGAAGTTGGTTTGGCGGAACCCAATTACCATCACGAACCTCTGTATCTCGCACCTGTGGCTCTACAAGCCAAGCATGTTTTTGAAGGTAAATTTAAGAACGTGAACATCATTACACTATTTTCAGGACTTGTCGGTATGGCTCTCATAACCCATCCAGATCAACTACCACGCTTCCGACGAGGTTCTCAGCCAATCATTGTGAGATCAATGAACTCATTGAAAAGGAGTCGACGTGACATAATAAATGATTCAGTGGATACTGTCTGCTTCAAAGGAGGTAAAATGAAATGATCATAGAACAAGAAGTTATCAATTTTTGTAGGAACCTGCGCATGTGCCGAAACAACCTGCTCTGTGAATTGTGGGCTTTGTGAACTAGATACTACTGAAGATTTGGAAGAAATTCTGAAAGACGAGGATAAATATGGTAGGAGAAACCGTTTAATTTTTGAGTTTATCCTGGTTTAAGTTGCTCTCGGAGAAGCAGTGCATAAATACGAAATAACCAGTGGTGATGATGTTTATACAGTAATTCGCTTGGAAATAAAATTTAAGACAGGATATAGAGAACATCTGCTATCCAGTGAGTTGCTTTATCATCGAAAACCAATATCCAATATTCATCATTCAGATTTCTTGAATGTATGGATACGGAAATGCAGCTACTACAAATGTGTACCGGATAACGACATTAAGAAATCAAAATTCTACGTAATTGGTGACGTAGAGGGGATCTCTGTGGATTCGGATGCAGAGTGAGCTTCTTTCTCTTATCATATCTCACTCATCTCTGTTTAAGACAACATTACGTTTTGCGTGATACTGACCG
>CALQYR020007501.1:158114-173495 GCA_943334845.2 Auanema sp. JU1783 | reverse complement strand
TATGCCTTTTCTGACGTCATTTCTACAATCTGTTGGATGATTGACAGCTACAACAACAACCATTATGTAATACAAGTCCTTTTAATTAATTTTAGGAATTTAGAATTAGAGGTTCCGGTGCGATGAAACAAGAAGTACGGTAATTGGGGTATGAAGGGGTAAGAAAGAGAAGAAAAAAAGTAACAAAAGAGATGAGAAAAAAGAAAAAAAAATTATATTTGTCCTTGTACTTCCTTGACTCTTGAACTAATTTATATTATATGACTAACTATTCCAAAGTTATTTAACTATAAGTCGGCTTTCATCAAATACATTGTGTGGCAATTGTTGAATCGTCAAATAGAATGAGTTACAAACAAAGAAAGTAACCAGCTAAGAAAAGAAAAGAAAGGAAATAACGATGTCTCAACAAGTTGACACAAGTGGATTACCGGGTGCCGGAAAGGTTAGATGAGATAGACCGGATACAACAAATTGAGACGATTATTAGCTAGTACATTGGGTTTTATAATGATGAATTAAATCATTTTCGTCGTCATCATCGTCTTCTTCGCCAATATTTCATATGAAATGATGTCAAATGTGTAATTTTGATTTTCCATACAAGGATTGAAAGAAGATGATGTCAATGAAACATACCTTCACCCTTTTTGCTTTCAACTGTCCTTATGTTACGCAGGTAAGATTGAACTTAGTGTATTTCAACTTCATTCGTACTTGCCATCCATTGAAACATCTTCTCTCATCCCCCCCCCCAAACTCCTTCTATGGATTGGTGGTAATCTCATAATAAGATTGGAAATCTAGATTTCTCTTAAACAATCTGCTGTCAAATGGTTTAGATGGAAACAATATCGTTTCTCTCATCCTCTTTTCATTTCATCTCAGTCTCATTGCTCAATTGCAATGTGTGCAAGAAACATGCGAATACCTATAATACGCTTATCCATCATATACTTTTCCATATAATTATGATATTTATAAGTTATTCTTAACTATATGCAGTATAGATATGAATACTAATCTCATACAGGAAATCTCATTAACCATCTGCGAATTAGTGAACCGTTTCGTCCTTCGGAACTTCGCCACATGAGCCATAAAAAAGCATCAATTATGATGAAGCAAACAATAGTTAATAAATGGATTAGTTATATGTAATAGCAGGAGCCATGACCAAACATGCCAGCCTTAATCCTGAGACTGTCGTCTACCTCTTCCTCTTTGTGTCATCATCATCATCGTCTCATTGTCAGCACTTCTGTTTCCTATTTTATTCTTATACGGTAGAATGATCATCTTCTCATTCTCTCTCTCTCTCGATTCATATATTGTCAATGAATCTCTTTCATACTGTTTCAACTCTGTAACTCATTTTCTCTTTCTCTCTCTCTAACTCTCTCTATCTCTCTCTCTTTCTCCCTCTTTTGCTTCATTTATCCTATACATTTGGTAATTAACCGGACTATTTGTGAAAATGAAAATGTTCTCACAGAATAATGTAGTTGAATGTATGAAAAAGGAGATAAAAACAGCTGAAATACATTACACATTGTAAACAAACAATCCCTCCTTGTCACTCTCTCTATCTTCCATATTTTCTCTCTCTCTCTCTCTCTTTCACTGCCCTAAAGGTAAATGATGCAATGAACAACCGTTCCTCACGTCGAACACACTCACATATGAAGCTTCATGAACGTTCTATTGTTCTTCACGTTCACGTATATCATATGTACGTCATCACGTGAATGAGATTGGATGATGACGTGTACAAAACTGTTTTACAAATATTCTAATTAAGTGAGATGCAGTGAGCGAATAAATTATTTGTAAATAGACATTTCAGACAAGTATTTGGCGGATTGTCCTTGGTTGTTATAATAGTCGTCTATGGATGAGTTGATGATTCGTGTCAATTTAGACTTTCAGAATAATATCCATTACGTCGTTCACATACCTTCCAGCCATTCATAACAATTTTAGAGAAATTATGCCATCCCTTCTCTATACAATATATTTTAAAAAAATTCTTTTTTTTATTACCTTCTTACTCTCTGAAATCTACAATTTAATCGAACATTCATAATATAGAGAGTAAGAGAGAGAGAGAGAGAGAGAGAGAGAGAGTGAGATGTACTTCCGAAGAATTCAAGGACTGAAAACGATTTTGTGACGATTATGACAGTCTCTTATGACACTTCAGCTGTCTAATTACTTTATTTGGAAAAAGGTTATTCTCATATGTTTTTTTCACTCCTTCAACCTTTTTCTCTTACTGACTCTCTACAACTCCCTCTAACCCTCTCTCTCACTCTCTTAGACAAACTTTTTCTCCTCTTTCGTCTTTGAGAAAATGAGAAAAAATGTTTGTGAAAGTCAAAATGATTATTTAGTTCAATGAAGTGTGTGTATGAGACTTTCTCCTCTCCTCATCAATGACTTTCTCAGTTCATCAAAAAAAAAGCTTTTTTCTTCTCTCTCTGTCTCTCTCTGACCCTGCCATGCAATGCTTGATAAAAAAAAAACAATTCGTTGAAGGCAAACTATGTTTTATTAGAGAAAGTTTTGAAAACTGTACAAATATGGCGATTCATTGCTTCTTACAACACATGAAGTGATCTTGAGGTGCTGGCTGAAACAATCATTGAATAAGCTTCATGATAAGCAGAAGCATAACTTACAAGATCCAAATTGATTGTATAATCAGTAACACTTCGAACACAATTGTATTCTTCCGGACATACTCCAAGGTATTCCGCATTCGGTTGACACATAATGGGCATTGTTAAATCAGAAGCTGTATATCCAGATGGACATTCTTCAATATTTGATCAATCAGATTAACACTTTTTTTTAACGGAAGTTTGTTAAACACTTCGTTAATCAAATAAAAATTGGTTTTTTTAAAAATTAAATTTTTCGAAAAAAAGAGGAAACGAAATTGAAAAAGTAACGCACGTGGATAGACAGTTCCTTCTTTCTGCTGACAACAGATTCTGGTAGCCAGATTCATACTGAAGATACATCTGTAATATATAAGATGATGATAACAGTATGCAGATGAAGTTGGATATACGTGGAGTTTGGCCCTCTACAGTCTAATGTACTTCCACAAGTCCTTATTCCAGGCTCTTGTTCGAGGAAGGAGTAGTAGCAATCGCTGCTTTCTACATGTAAGCATGTTATGAGTGCGACATCAACGACAATATTCAAACAAACCAGTAAAAGCAAGAGTTATTAAGCTAAAACATATTAATTGTTTTAACATGGCTGATGACTGAGAGAGAATAGCCGAATTGCAACTAGAAAGTATCTGAATATGGCAGATGATCTGCTATTTATACAAAGCATGGGCTTTGTGTTGTTCCAACTGTTTGAATAGGATATGAACGAGAGAAACAAATCTTTTTTTTGTATCAAACGTTTTAAGAGAAAAAAAACCTTTTCAGTACCATATCGTCGTCCAAGCTTCATCTGTTCAATGAGAGACAGACAGATAGTTCATGAACTTAAAAAGATTTGTTTGCTTATTGCAATCGTCTTTTTGACGTCACAAAAGAGTTCAGAGAGGCAAAAGCATTGTAAGCATGTTGTTGTGATATGTGTTACCTTTCACCTTTATCAATAACAATCTGAAAGTAAATAAATAAACTTATGAAATTATGGATTTATTTCATTCGAACAACAACAACAACTATAAAGCCTGTTTAGCCGACATATCATCATCATATACATAATACTTTAATTCCATGATTAACCTTCCCATGCATAGTGGAAGCCTTCACATCCCAGTACCAGTACCCATTGCAGTACCTCAAACTCGGATAATTAAACTGTCATATCAAAAAAATTTTACTCTGCTAAAGGTATAGTGTTTGAGTGTGTGTTGTTTCTACAGCTAAGAGGCCCATACATTTTTTTCTTTTGCATCCCTAAAGCAGTACCTCAAACTTGAGTAATTGAACCGGATACAGTAACTTTACAGTGTTACCTGGCTCTTATCAAACACAATTATGGAGAAGGTTTATTGGAATATTCTTTCTAATTCATCAATGCTAGGTCGAATTTTAAGTGAATATTCAAAAAGATTGTTGTCTATCATCATTAAAATCCCTTGAGCTTCCCATTCTCTGTTCTGCGCTACCAATCCATTCTGCACCAAATTTATTCGTGTTCTGCCAGTCATTACTCATCTTGAAAATACTTAATTTTCTACTGTTAGAGCTAAAAAATCACCTCAACGTCCACAACTCCCAAGTCCCTGATAATATCCCCTCCATAGTCCCCATCGTTGCTGACCAAGTCATCCCAACATAAAAGGTAGCTGTATGTAATGAGCTTTGTCTTCCAATTAGTCTGAGCTCTTTCCCAATGACTTCCTCTGATAAATCCAGGTACTGAAAAACTATTGTACTGTTTTGCTTTCAAAAAGTTTTACCTTCTTCTGTAGCTATGTAAACCCCATAGATGTTAAAATAATTGTTAGAGATAAACAGGACAGCAGGTCCTATCCCCAGAGATTCAATCATTTTGTACGTGAATAGCTCACGCATATCGATCCTTTTATCAGGCTTCGTTGCGCGCCTGCTATGGAGTTTAACAAAATAATGATTAAGAACAACATTATTCTGCCTGATGAAAATTTCAACTCCTCCCTTCAAAAAAAATCAGAATTATGACTTACTAGTTTATCTATCAAACCTGCACACCAACAAGCCTTTTTGCCTGCTATGGCATTTAAGAATTCAGTCCATGGAGTGTACACCTGGAAAAAATCTAACTTAAATTTGAAGAGCCAACCATGATTAAAACCTGTCCTTCTTCTAAAGTGATGTGGTCGTTATCTAAACGTACTCCTCCGTAGAACAGGGACAGGTAACGTTCGTTGAGACCTGTATGCATTGCAATTATGGCTTTTATTTCAAGAAGCGGCATCTGTAAGATGCATATCCATTCATGTAAAATCAGGTTCATACCGAAAAATCCAAATCAACCAATCTGAGAGCCTTGATAATTTGATTTTCTTCAACAAAGTTAATGAACACAGTAACCATTTCTGAATAATATTTTTTTTTGTAACTCAAAAAAAAACTCAAAAAAACAAATCGTGATTATGTTGTGACCGATTTGAAGATTTTCTGCCACAGTTCGGGTATCAAACCCCGCCATGACCCGCTCATTCCATATCGATTTCGCGCACTTTTCAGAGTACTCAATGTTTATTATTTCTACTTTAGTCTGCTTTCTTTTTCGGATTTCTTCTGTTCGTTTGGATTGTGCACTGTGAGTTACTTTGTTTGTGAATAATTATGTTTTCCTATAATTTTTCTATGGAAGAGATCAGTTGTGAGAATGAGAATCCCAGTCCCAGTACCAAACGCAGTACCTCAACAAGTATAGTTGCGCGTGCGTGATACGCGACCACTGTTCATAATATTCAAGACGCCGTTTCATTATTCTTTTTTTTCTATTGATTTTCTTTCCATTACATCGTTTTTCCGTGTCAGTTTTAGTTTTTAATTTGGAGAGCTCAAGTTCTATTTCTGTGAGCTTGAAATGTTTTTGTTTCGTTCTGAGAAACTGCTAAATGACACAGTTTTTTGACCATTTGGAAGAATTTCCTTTTATTTCAAACAATTCTTCTAGACAAATGAAACAATCAGACATATCATTTTGCTAAGTCACAGAAAATCAAACAGAATTAGTCTTTACCTAAGTACATGATTAGTATTTTAAGAATTTTCAAGTCAAAAGAGACTTCTATTTACAAAAAGATTCTTTCCTAAAGTGTGATATCTGTGCTTATCAGTTTCCATTTTTCTATTCTGATTCTACACGTCATCGTTTCACCTCATCGGTTCCTATTCAGCTATCTCTAAAAGATGACTCAAGTTTTGGTTATTATTGTTGAAGTCCAATATTTCTCTCCCTTTGAACACTGTTTTCTGCGAACTTGATTAATCTTGCTGTCCTCGTATTACTTGCTTATTTCTGTTTCTGATTGATTCTTCTTTGAGGATGGTCAACATGAAAATCACTTTGCTCTTTGGAGAGCAATTATACAGAACACATACAATCACCATTACACCAGACGTACTCATCTCAGTTTAAATCCATCTAGTTACCACTTTCATTTCAGATATCTTATGTTAGTTTACAGGACCGGATAGAACGTTTTTTTGGTGTAAAACCGTTACATCAGCAGATATACTTCAGAGGGGAAGAGCTCTCGGTAGTGGAACACCCTCTTCAAACTGTAGAAAATGATGAAGAAATAACCATCGTAAGTTATAAGTTCCTATTTTCATTTAAGTTCATGCCTTCCTCCAATGCAATTTTGTAAAGTATATGTTGATAGTAGATTCCTCTCTTTATGATCTCAGATGGAATTCTTTATCGCAACGACAGGGTTAGAACAATCATAGTATTTCCAGAAGCATTGCTCATTAGAGCATTGGGAAGCTTTTAAGCATCATTCTCAGAAGGCAAGACAGGCGAAAAATTCCAAAGCGATGGTTGGGGAACACGTTCAACTTGCGATTTTCCATAATGACCTCCTGCGAAAAAATTATTTTTTTAACTTGTCCTCCGAAATGTTCAAAATGGCTAACGATTTTCTTCATGATTTTGCATTGTATAAGGATAGCCAGTTCGAACCTATTACCTATGCTTCGAACTCTTATTTTTCCACTTTATACCAGATAGATCCTGAATGTGCAACGTTCAATATTGAATGGAAACCAAAGAGGGGTCCGATAGCTGTGAAAGTCAGTTTGAACAATAAAGATTGTCCTTCTACAAAACTATTTTAGGGCACAGTTCGATGTTATGTATACCGAGAAGAAACGTTGTTGATGACTTACCACGTCAGAACTCATACAAAGCTAGCAGAACAACACGACAACAAAAGCGCTGATCTGCGAGTGTTGTTCATGTATAAACTACTTGAGATCCTTCGATTTGGGCCGAAAGTTCACTTTTACCGGAACACGGGTCTGCCTGGATTTGGTTTTTATACGGCTAGCGAAGAAGGTAATTACTAGTAGTCAGTAGTTTACAAATTACAAAACCGTTTAAGTTCCTGGCTTTCGAAGCTTCTTTGGCCTTTCTAATTCGCGCACTTTCACAGAAATTCAGATGAGATTACTCTGCTATTGCTTCTACTTAAGAGACGTTTTCAACGACAAGAAAAATTTTGGCGTTGACAGCAATGGACGGCTGCAAATCGTACATTTTGAGGTAATTTCTGAAAACCTTCAGTTTGAGTACAGATAACGTTCATTACCCAGCTTCGTAGTCATATTCCAAATGCGGAACGCCAGGCCACTATGTATTGTCATCATTATCAGAATGAGGAAACGAGAATAGGACAAGCTTGTTTGGCAAAGTGGAATCTGCTGAGCTGCATAGATATGGCTGATGAAGCAATTGAAAAGGAAAAAAAACTTTTCGAAGATCATTCCTTCACCTTCGATCCCGAGCGTGATTACTCTGAATACTTAACTAAGATCAAGAGCAACGTTCGGTACTTCACAGCTCTTTTCGATAGATTAGAACCTCCGTTGTCATTGGCTGCTCGTTGTCTCCGTCTAGTTGATCCAAAGCAAATCAATTTCCGTTTAGGACATAACCATTGACTTCATTCTATTATTCTTCTATTCAAATATAATTTTCTCGATGACTTGCAGTGGCATCATTCCGTTCGGAATGAGAGCCACATAGACTAAGAAGAACAGAACAAAAACAAGCTTTATCATGCGAACTGTTCTACTGAACGCATCTCTAAATAATATTCTCTCAATGTTCATACTTTCTAATTCCTCTCCCTCTCTCTCTATCCTCATACAGTATTCACATCCTCTCACTTCCTATTATCTAATATACAGTACTCTTCTACTCTCAATTTGTTCTTTTAGTTTTCAGTACAACATCCAGATCCTTTCCCGGAATTTCATACAAAACCCACAATTATCGAAGCTGTTTATGTTTAAAATTTGACTGAGTTTGGCTCTTAGACTTCCGGGGATGTACGAATGCATACTGGCTAAAGCTGCGATCCTTGTCAACTCTGAGCCGCTTACACCTCTCAACGAAGAAAACGGGGAAGTGGTCACGCTCGTCATTTTTTGTTCCCGTACCAATGAACCTTGAAGGAAAAAGGCACACCCCTATACCGGAAAGCCTCAGTTTGTCCCCTAAAAGTCTTTGGACAAAAACAATTAAAATAGCATTTCTTTTTGTTTTGGTCGCTTTGGAGTGAAGAATATCCACAGACTCTTAGAGAGAGAAACACGCTTACAACAAATTCTCCTCCGCAGACTCCCAAGAAAGGAGAAGTTTTGTACAGCGATATGACAAGATATTGCTAGAATTCTATCACGAAAACGAATGAGAGTCATTCACCTCCGGCACACTCTCAGTACGGTCGAAAGTAAACACACTACTGTGCCATCACGTTTTCGTTGTATCAGCCTTGTATTTAACTAACTGTTTCTCCTCACAGGTTACCATGTCCAGTGCGTCCTCTTCATTATGACTCCGCAACTTATCTTGGAAATGTCTCTTGAAGATCTATTCAAGGCGGTTAGGGATTTGGCAGAACAATCACGTTTTGCAACAAATATACAAATTCCACTATTTGCCGGACTCACGACAAGATAAGCTCCTGCATCATCAGGACGTCATCTCTCCGACTCTGTATGGCTTGTCTTCAACCCAGTCATGATGGAAACTGCGAAGCTTTAAAGGGATGTGTCAAGTGTTCGGGACTCAGCCTACCCACTGCGTTATGTCAGCGCCAGGCTCAGCCTGAAGTAGCCATTTCGGAACGTAGGGCCCACCGCAATAACTCAAACATACGCACCTGAGGATTTACACCATTGTTTTCTGTTTAGTTTATCACTTGTTGTTGTTCTTTGACTGTAGTCCATTTAGTATCTTTGGCTTGGTCTCGCCATCTGTAACGCTGCTCTCCATTCTCTTGTGGAGAGACTGTTGAGCAAGCAACAGAAGATCGATTAGTTTTTGAAGTATTAACTTTCTTGCTTCAGCCAAAAGAGTAGTCTCTGACATCTCACATATTATTTTCGTTCCTATTCGAATTTAGTTCAGTCGAACGGTTGTCTCTTTTGACTCAGACAAACAGCTTATCAAAATCTATACACATAGAAACCTCGAGACATCTACCACTTCGTTGTAAAAGTTCGGAACGAGAAGGGGTTCACATGTTATCAAGTAGCCTTTGAGATCAGAGAGTTGCACAATCGAAGTTGAGTGACTATGAGCAATCATTGAGTTACAAATGTATTCTAAACTCTGATAACCTGTGGTGTATTTGGCTATCAGAGTCAAATCACGATTACATTGAAGATTGTGTTCTACATGTTCATATAGGACAAAGTTTTATGTTTCGAAGTTCTGTTCTCATATTTCTCCAAATGTTTCAAACAACAAAGTCTTTTAAGGTTAATTTTATTCGTTCACTTATTTACATCGTTTTCACTAATGTACAACCATAAAATACAATTACTGGAACTAATTAAGCCGTTCACTGGAAAGTTTTGGCGGTGAAAGTTCGAGCAGAAGCTAATCGGCGAGGTTGGGCTGGCTCGGTCTCATCGACGGAGAAGGACAGCTGTGGTTGCTGTTCCTCTCTGTTGATATCTTGCCAGAAGCAAGCCTTCATGTTGTCGAAACGATCATAACAAGCTAGATATGTCAGATCGAGTTGAGTAACATTTCCTGGGCGTTGGTCGCAGAAGGTCATACACTACAAAGAATTCTAAGATTTCAGAAAATTGCTTGAAACTACCTTAGAACCAGCCAAGGTTGTGGAAACTCCATTCCTGTAGCAACAGTCAGTATGATCTTTTCCTTGAGCGGCACAGTAATGGATGTCAGCTGCCGCTTGCATTGGGCATCTATCCTGCTTGAAATACATTGCCTGAAAGAAATAAATAAAGTATTTGTTCGCGAAAAACTTGTTGGGAGTTTGGTTTAAGCGCATAGTTTAATGAATTGGGTTCATAGTTATACCCGAGGGTATACCAATGGAAGTTTACAAGACCGGTAGTGCGACTGTCAGCTGACGCGAGCGGTTTTTCCTCTCGGTCAATCAGTTTTAAATACCGATGGATTATCTGAGAACTTACTTGGAGAGCTGTTTTAGAGTAAGAACGGAATGAGCATTTGCTTAAGCAGGAGTCTGGAAGGTCTCTGTCGATGCAGCATTGCATGAATTTCTCATCAGGTGTTTTTGGTTGCTGTAATTAATCATAAGAGGTAATAATGAAGATCAAAGCTCACTTCAGCTTCTTCTTCGGATCCTCTCAAAGAGAGAGTTTTGGCTGAGCGAGCTCTGGCTTTCATGCGGTAGCAACCGTATTGTCCACAACCATATCCACCACCACATCCTATATAATTTGATAGATAAACGCATCAAGCCTGCTCTAACCTCCATGGCATACAGGTGGTGGGGGTGGAGGGCAGCCGCCTCCACAAACTCCAGAAGCAAAACAAGCGAAGCTGACTTGAACAGCAATAGCAGAGAGAACAGCGAGAGCCAAGAAAGTTTGTTGCATTTTTGGTGAAAGCTGAAAGTTGTTAAAATGAAACGAAAATCTCAAATGTATTAAATAGATAGAACGTGCATTTTCATATATAAGAAATTGAAATGTTATTACATGAAAGAGGAAGCGACTGTATGCCATATCAGTTTCTCAGTTTCCTTATATAGCCGAAAGGGACAGGTTTCTTGTTGACACGCCTCCTTGACTATGGCAGTTTCAAGCACATGGTAGTAGCGGGATTAGACCTCTACAGTGGGAGGTTCCGATCATCGGAAAAAAGAATAATAAGAAACTACGTCATTCCAGATGACTCACCTCCCTAAAAAGCAGATTCTGATATACAGAAAGGACAGTTAAGGCCCTTAGGGCTTTTTGTTGTATGACAACCTTGACATTAGATGAAGGACACTATGCTTGCACGGCATAACCTCTCTATCTTGAATCTATTCATTTGAATCTTCTGAAACAAAAAGTTCAATGATTCATACTCAAAACTTGAAAGCTAAACTGTGATGTTATTGAAACGCTTTTATCACGTCGACTCGTATTGAAGACATTCATCGTGATTAACATTCCAGTTACGATTCGAAGTTATAAAACTATTTACTATAAAGAAATTGAACGTAACATACACCCATTACCATTCAAATTACATAGGATCAACCCCATGGGTAATTCTTAAAAGCCATCATTTTCGTCATTCATCAACAGCTTTTGCCATATTCAAAACAGGTAAGCAGTTTGCCAAATGATCATAAAGGTGTGTAAGGACGTTGTTTTCAGTGAATCATCTAGGTACGTTTAAACGCTGAAGATGTAACCTGCCATTTCTATACTCTCTCTCTCTCTATGTCTTTGACTAATTTTGACACTCAGCCAACCATATGAGGACATTTCCTTCCAAGAACAAATTGAAATCCAGTCCTAATGTAAACTGTATCTCTTTCGTTTGCTCTTTTCATTGTTCTTCCTATTTCAAGCTTATTACTTGAAAAAACTTCAATAACTAGCAGATTTTGTCAAATTGCCAGATTCACAAGGCCATGTAAACCGCTGCTCAAACATTCACAAAAAACAAGTTTCATTTGTTACCATGTAGTTGAGTTCTTTTGAGCTTCAAGCCTAGGAAATCCTTCTTAAGCCGATCAACTGCTTTACCGGAGAAAATACAAATAGACTAGTTTCTAAAAACTTCTCTACGAGTTTTCCTCCTTTCTTAAAAGGATTCCATACTTCATTTCGTTGTATTTGTTGTACTCATCAAGGTTGTAATCTTAAAATAAATTTTTTTATAATTTATTTGTTCATATACCGTATAGTGGTTATTGAATTTCAAAGAAGCAATTGATGCACAACCGTTCATTAGGATGCTGTGTTTGAAAATGAAAAGGTATGCTAATGCGTTCAAATCGTTCCACGGTGGATCAAAAATCAATAATGTGACATCTACATGAATAACTATATGAAACAACTATCGACTTGAGAGATAAAGACACAGATCAGGGTATACATGAACTAACAATTAGATGATGAGTTTAAGCATGTATTCATTAAGTTGATTACTCTTTGGTTGATATGAAGTTGGGTGAAACGTGAAACCGGTCATCCGTAGTCCTAACGTATAATTGGACTTCAATTCTTTAATCGTACTGACCCTTCTTTTCTTCGAACGTATCCCTTTTATCTTTGCAATGGGTCAAAATCGAACTTGGAAATGGGCATAAATGAATGTTCATCTTCCATCTCAAAGATATCCTCCGAATGCTGACGCTCTCATCTATACGTCCCAGCAGACTAATTTTATTGGTTTTTTCAACTGAAATCTGTTTGTTTGTTAACTCGTTTACTCTCTATAAACATATATTGCGTTGATGTGTGGCCAGTTGAGAGATTTCTCTTATTCGTTTGAAAAGATATATTCAAACTCATATACTCAGACTGTTTAGCATTGAAGCTCTCTCTCTCTTCATAATTCTTCTTATGAATTGAAGTTAGATGTAAATCTGCTATTGTAAGAGGTGATTGAGATTGTTGACTCGCTCTGCTAGACATCTAGAACTGTTGTCCTCTTTTACTAATTCTGTCATCATGCATTAAGTTTTTTTTTGCTTGAAGGCCTCCTGTCAAATAGATGAAAATTATGAAAATCTTCTGCTTCAGAACCTATTCGAGAGTTGTGTCAGAGAATATTTGCATGGTATGCTTCAGCGCAATGCCCTCTATGTTTTGTTTACGTATTACGTCTCATGTATTGAAGTAGAGGACTTTGATTTTAATTGTATCAATAGTACTTGTCAGTTTGAAATAGAAGGTAAGTGGTATCATCAAACTCCACTTCTTCTTTTCACTTTTTAAGATGTCAGTGCTCTACCTTTGGAATATGTCGAGAAAAATTATACATTAGATAGAGAGAGTCATGGTTAGTTTATCAATCATTTCGAAACCCTCTATCCAATTTAGTAAGTAAACATAAGCCCGTAAAGAACGTAAGCACCACACTTCCTCCTGTAATAAAAGAAAGTTCATGCGGATGGCGGTATTCACCATGTGAGTCCATCTCATATCGTTCTCACAATGCTTCTGTGCTCCAGCTGATCAATCTGTTCCATACATGTATGAAACATTGGAATGCTGTGATTATCATATGGGAAGTATTATACATTCAGCAACACAACTTGCTTTAACAACTCCAAAACTAGGAGATGGTGCTAAAGTATCTCTTTGATGTTTGACAGCAGAAATAATTCGTTTTAAGTATATACAACGTTTGTTACAATTGAGCTTCGGAGGAACTTTTGAAGTTATTATGAGTAAAAAAAACTTTGGTGTATCAACGTATTACCATGGACTGCAGTCATGTAAGCTGGTCAAAGATGGATACTTCATTCTGGCTTATGCTACGCCTAATCAGGTAGAATTGCTCTTGTTTAAAGATTATTGTTTTTTTTCAGTACGCACCATTTGATCTGAAAAAAGAGGAATTGTATGCTACAATTGATTCACAAGATAGCCTTGGGGCAACGAAGAAGGTGAACGTTCGCGGAGACTTTCCTGATGCGCGCTATAATCCTTCTGCTGGAGGTTCGGAATGTCTTAAAAAAGCCTCTACTTTAATTTTACAGAAACTTTATCTATTCAACCTTCTGAACGAATAGCTCGGGCAAAAAAGCCGTTAGCAGGTTTCGAAAGCTCACTCACATTCACAATTACATGTTTTAAGATTTGAACAAGCATAAATTGCGTCTTCCTCCAGATTCACACTGTAATCATACAAGGAGAGATGGTAGTTTCATTCATAACGACTTGAATTTCAAAAAAAGTTCAGGCAACAAGTGCTGCAACTTGGCCATTTATGAAACGATGTATGAAGCTTTAGAAGAAATCAGCTCGAGTCCCTCTTACACTCCTTCAGAATCTTTAGGGGTTCTAGCTAATGTATGTTCAACATTGATCGCTGTCTAAAATAGCTTTATAGGCCATCAAGCAAAATATACAGTTGCGAATGCAGCATTCCTTCGAAGTATTTGTGTCAACAAGCGATTTCTTTGTAGCTTCTCATCACTCTGGGAACGACTTCTGCAAGTACAATAATGCTGATAAGGGAGTCTATCTTATGGCTTATACAACTCCAAAACAAAAAAACGTGAGTAGCAAAACGACATTCCCATGCCGGGAATCGAACCCGGGCCGCGTGGGTGAAAACCACGAATCCTAACCACTAGACCACATGGGACACATTTCTAACAAATTTTTACATCTAGAAGAATCGTGAGCAAATGTTGATGAATTTCAGTATGATCCTGAATGTCTAGCTAAAGAAGAATACTTTTCATCCATATCTCGAGCTGAACACTTCGGAACTTTGAGTAGAGAACTGCCTTGCCAAAGGTACAGTCGTTCTTATTCATTTTGAAAATCTTGTTGAATCTATAAAACTGATCAGTTTTCCATCGGAAGTAGTTACGAAATGAATTATTTCGATTCAGGCCAAAACATACTCCTCTGCTACTTGAACAGTCAGGTCCACGCTGTGGTTTCCCTGTTGGATCTCATTGTACCGAGAACCCTGCAGGTTCGAACTGAAGCTCATTTTTTCATAACGATCCATTGAAGGCTCACGATGCTGCAACTTACGATTGTTCCGGGCAATGTATGCTACTTACAATAGACTTATTAAAGATCCGATGTACAACCCATATGACAAGAGAAGAATTGCAACAGTTAGTTTCCTAAGAGCTTAACTGAAAACGGAATTTTAGCTCATCAGAAATGCTGCTGAAACAGTAACTGGTGTCGCTATGGAGACGATCATTGCTCATGATGACTTCGGATTTAAAACATATTATCACGAGGACTTATTTTGTAAATTTCGAGTCGACAAAATTTATATGATGAGTTATGCAAACCCTTGTAAAGGAGTAAGCCAACTACGATGAGAAATCATTTTCATGCTTTTCATTTCTTCAGTACCCATTGTATGACTGCAAGTTCGCTGATAATGGCCCTGCTTCACTACTTCCATGCCCAGAGAACTCTACAGCAATTGAAGGTGAGTAAGACTCACCATGTTCGCTTCCAATATCAAGACTATACAAAAATAATAATAATTTTGCTAACTCAATTTGTGGACTCCTCAGGAGTTCAGATGAAAGCGAGCTAACCCACCTTCCCACGATTTGGTGAGCTCGCCACGCAACTCCCCATCATTGAAAAGCCCGTTCCATGACATAAAATATGTGGAATATTAAATATTTTTCAAGGAAATACTTGTTGTGATGGTTATCTGCATTACAAGATGATCAAAATCATAGAC
>CALQYR020007501.1:113742-153721 GCA_943334845.2 Auanema sp. JU1783 | reverse complement strand
TCATATTTGTTGAAAGCTGGATTCTGCATGGCTTCGTCTATGATTTTGATCATCTTGTAATGCAGATAACCATCACAACAAGTATTTCCTTGAGAAATATTTAATATTCCACATATTTTATGTCATGGAACGGTCTTTTCAATGATGGCGAGTTGACATAGGGAACCCAAGATGATAAGAGCTTGTAATGACAAAAATTAAATTTATTCAAATTTAACATTTACATCAACGGTCTCGAAGCAAGCCAAGACCTTTTTATCCGAATAATATACAAATAGAAGAAGAAGTGATAATACAGATAAGAACAATGATTAGAAATCAGCATCAAGAGCGAACTGCCGTTCCTCCTCAGAATTAAGTACACCAGTTCTTTGGTATTCAGAAACTCTCTTCTCGAAGAAATTTGTTTTTCCCTCGATGGAAATGTTCTCCATGAAGTCGAAGGGATTACTGACTTTGTACAACTGAAATATGAATATAAGGATGTGAAATGAATTGAAAACTAACCTTATCATAATTTAATTCAACTAAGAGATGATCAGCAACAAACTCAATGTATTGGGACATGAGACGGCAGTTCATTCCAATCATATCACAGGGTAGTGACTCGGTCAAATATTCCTGAAATCAGCTCTACTTATTGCCGCATAGTTTTGATAAACCTGTTCAATGTTAACAGCATCCTTGATGATAGCATGAACTTCTTCTTGTGAGAGTTTATGTACAATATGACTATACATCAGGCAGGCGAAATCTCTATGAAGACCTTCATCTCTAAAACAATCAGAATATATTCAGATGTAATTATCAATTCAAACCTAGAGATCAATTCATTGGAGTGAGTCAATCCTGGCATGAGTCCTCTCTTCTTTAGCCAGAAAATGGCTGCGAAAGAGCCGGAGAAGAAGATTCCTTCAACAGCAGCGAAAGCAATTACTCTTTCAGCGAAGGTAGCCTTCTCATCAGCGATCCATCGTAATGCCCAATCGGCCTTCTTCTTGATGCATGAGAACTCGAAAATTGCGTTGAATAGGCGGTTTCTTAATTTTAGTTGATTAATTCCAAAATTAAAGTTGGGACATACTTCTCGACCTCATCTCTAATGTAAGTTTCAATCAATTTACTGTACATGTGTGAGTGAATATTTTCAATTGCTATTTGGAATCCGTAAAAGAATCGAGCTTCTGGGATCTGTACTTCTTGTGAGAAGCGTTCAACCTGTAGGAAAAAGATTCTCATATTTTTCAAGATCATATCTCCTAACCAAATTTTCGTTTACGATTCCATCGGAAGCCGCGAAGAAAGCAAGTACTCTCGATACGAAGAACTTTTCATTGTCGGTCATTTTCTCCCAATCATTCATGTCCTTTCCAAGATCAATCTGAATTTTTTGATGAAACCACAGCGCAAGATAAGATAACGAATACGTGCAGAGAAAAAAATATTTTACCTCTTCCACAGTCCAGAAAGAGGCTACTGCTTTTTGATAGAAAGCCCATATATCAGGATACTTAAGTGGGAAGATGACAAATCTATTTGGGTTCTCCTTGAGAAGGGGTTCTTCTTTTTGAAGAGAAAGCTTCCTGAGCTAAACAATATTTTGGTAATGACTTTCATATTTTAAACGTACAGCTTCATCGACGACAACAACTGATTCGGTCTTTATAGCTTCAGATTTGATCACGTGGTCGCCAGTGCCCATTTGCTAAAGTGAAAGAGTTATAATGTGCTCCCTTGCCAACGAAGCAGCTTAGCATCGTAAAACCAGGATAGACCAAAACATGTTCAAAAATTTCGAATTTTATTTTTTGCACGAAATATAGTTAAAATCTTACTCTTTTGCCGATGGCGTTTTCGTCGTTCTGGATCTCAGTGAGAGTCATGTTAGCTTCTGGTTAGTATCTGTAAAGGTACTTGTATGTAGCTAATCATCATTAAGTCGAACGAAGCACATAAGAATTTGAAAAGTAAACACATGACTTCAAAACAGAGTTGAAGAAGCCACCTTATATACCCATAAGGCAATTGTTGGCCGATATTCATTCATGGAGATGTCATGAATGAAGGAAGCAAATTTTTATCTCCCGCCATTTCGTTTTCGCGCCAATTTTTTGAACACCATCTGGACCAATGACAAAGAGAACATAATTTTTACGTTTTTTGCTCAACGGTTCACGTGAACGTTGGTTGGGTTGTCTGATAAAGCTCATTTAAACTCTTAAACTTGCCCTAAACTGATGGAAACGTACAGAACATTTTAATGTAATTTTGAAGGATGAGCCAGAACAACAAGGTTGAAGATCTTCGTTTACCATTATCGGTTATTGGGCGAATAGTGAAAGACGCACTACCTTCCAATGCTTCACTCTCGAAGGTTTGTTTCCATTGTAACTATGTTAAAGAGTTAGGTTTTTAAGGATGCACGCATTGCCATATCCCGAGCTGCTGCTGTTTTCGTTGTTCACCTCACTAATTATGCCAATGATTATGCATCTGCTAAGAAACGGAAAACGTTGACAGCTGAAGATGTCATGCAAGCCATCAAGTTAGTAGATTGTGAAAACATTGAAAAGCCTGTAAGCCATATTCATGTCTTTCACGAAGTTTACTGTTACCCTTATAGTTGAAAGAGGCTATTGAGTTGTGGAAGTTAGTGAAACTACAAAAATCAGAGGAAGCCAAGAAAAGAAAGGCTGAGAAATTAGCGGAGAAACAGAAAGCAGGTAATGACTAGTTCACTTTTAAAGTATAAGCCCTTTGCGTTCAAGCTGACGAGAGTTTGGAAATGACGAGTGCTGATGAGACAGAAGACTCTCAAATAGAAGATGAAGATGAAATTACGGACACAATTCCACTACAAGGTTAGTCAGAACAGTTATGATGTCAAACACTTGAATACATATTGCAGAAGATTCAGTTAGAGATATTGAAGACTTATAATGGCCCTGTAAATGCAACTTAACACTTTCTTAAATTAAGATTCATCTTGTAACATTTCGAGTGAATGAATACGGGTATTCTCACCATATCTTCTACAGTTATTGAAATAACAGTTGAATGCACTTTATTAGTATCTTCTGGATAGCATAAGTAAAGAAGGTTCACAAAACTATTTGTTGTGAGGAAGCATACATTGAACAGGAGATAAGAAACAATTGGAGAAGTCATCGTCGATACTTCTTCTGTCCACCTCACTACGTTTTTCAGCTCTTTTAATTTCTATTCCAGACCCACGGTTCCTTAAATAATGAAAATTACTAAATGAAATAAGGACATTCGATTTGTTGTGATTAAAAAAGTGACGTTAGTTCAAACGAGTATGTAACAAACTTCTGTTTGCCATTCAACCTTCAATCAACTACGCAATAAATAAATTATGAAAGTCATATGTACCATTTTTCAATTCAACATTATCGAATGAAGTTCAATTTGCTTTTTTTGAGAAAAGAATTGTACAGGTGGATCAAAATGAATTATTCACCTCATTATAAGTCGCAAAAGAGCTTCATTACTGAGTCGCTTTCTCATAACGGGAAATTCGTCATCCGTTCTCAATGGAATGGCGTGTAGCATAAGAATACAGCAGAAAAAGATACAGAGCATTTGTTGGAAGGAAGACATGATACCTGCAATGGGGATGAAAGATATGCGACAGCAAAAAACGGCGAAAATGTTAAAAGCGAGTTTCAAATGTGAGTTATGAAGATTAGTATGATATTCATATCTCGAATGACGATGAGATATGACAAGCTGAGCAAGCGAGTCTTCATCATTCTTCGTAAGAAATGAGAGTTTCAGAGAAAAGGCCATGGATGTTTTGGGAAAATAATAAACTGAGAGAAAGGCGGCCCCACACCTCCAGGATACTGACGACTAAAAAGTGAGCTTGAAACCACCGACTAGGACCGGAGACTGAGGAGACAGGTGTGGTTGGTGAAACGACATAAGAATGAACAAGGCAGGCATAAAATGGATTAAGTAGGAAGAGCTTTACCATCAAATTTGACAATTGTTGTCCAATGTGTCCTAGAGCCTAATGCACATTGGAACCTGAACAATGAAAATATTCTTGTGCTTCGATGGTTCCTAACTTCAGGAGTACGCCCACCCATCACTTCATGACATCAGGAGGGACTTCAAATGATTATGACGTTATCCACTCTTTCTTCAATTGACAGGAAGTCAGAATATAGAGCAATAGTATAGAAGTCTAAACAAGGTTTTTCCCATAAAAATAACAAACAAATAGCGAAAAACTTTTATTTACAGAGAATTTCCGAAAATATTAATGAACTTTGTTGAAAATAAGTGGAATTTACGACGTTTTCTTTTTAGGAGCACCGCGCTTCCTGAATTGAAACAATAGGAGAATACACAAATAGATATCTTACTTTGCGACCTCGTTTTCAGCTTCGCTTACTTGTCTGAAATAAGGTCAAAATAGAGAAGGGCAAAGCAAATGAAAATTACTTTTTTTGCTTGTCAGCATTCTTTTTTTGAGGTGTCTTATCCTCTTTCTTAGAAACTGTCTTCTCTTTCTTGGCTACAGTCTCCTTCTTCGAATCAGCTTTCTTCTCTTTGGCTTCAGCTTTCTTCTCTTTGACTTCAGTAACTTTCTTTGCCTTGACCACAGCCTGTTTCACTGCAGGGGCTTTCTTAGCTGGAGTTTTCTTAGTAGTTTTCTTGACAGGAGATCCCTCTTCCGGAGATCCTTCTTCCATCTCGGTCGACTCGTCATTGGTCTCAGCTGATACTTCTGCCTCTTCGGTATTTTTCTTATTAGCAGTCTTCTTGGAAGTACGCTTTTTCACCGCTTTAACATCTTCAGCAGACTTCTTTGACCTGAAATGAGAGTATGAAAAGAACACAAACAAATAAAGTTGTATTACTTTTTAGGGCTCTCACCCATAGTCTCTTTGGCCGACCTATAATTGACGAAAATACAAAATTCACAACATATCTCAACTTACGGAGCTTTACGCTTCTTTTTCCTGAAAATAAAAATATAATTGAAGTTAACTGTCTAAATATTACCCAATAATTGGCAACGAAGCTTTGTAGTACTCAATTGGCATTTTGACTCTAGTGGACTTGCGAATTTCTTCGGTAGATAGAGCACTTTTTGGCTTCTTAGATTCTCCCACAGCTTTCGCAGGAACAGATTTCTTGACCGTTTTTTTGACAGTCTTCTCAGGTTTTTCCACTACTTCTACGGGCTCAACGGGCTCAACCTGTTCAATAGGCTCCTCAACCTCCTCAACTTCTTCACTGTCAGGATCCTCGGGTGGAACGGAATCCAACTTCCTGAAAGTAGTTCAGTATGGAAAACTTCCGAGATTTACGCACGCTTTTTTAGCACTGGATTTCACTTCGAAAGTGCTGAAATTAAAAAACTTTTACTATTCTACTAATGGGACTAACGTGTTAACATTCTCTTCCTCTCCCTCTGACTCAACAATGTCCAGAACTTGAGGTTTACTGAAAAGAAATAGAGGTAATGCCCCATTACGATGAACTCACGTTTTTTTGTTGGCTTTTTTACTGCTTGAAGCAGGTACAGGTAATTCTGCACTGAAAAAAGGATACGAATTATAGAGAAAACTTTCTTTTGTACTTACTCTCTTCCTATGGATGCACGCTTTTTGCTGATCTTCTTAGCAACTTCGCTTCTGAAAGACATGGGAAAGTAAGATTAGACATGATGACACACACATACCTAGACAATGATCTTCTGCGAACCATAGTTTAACTACCTAGTTTTCTTTGTAAGTAATTAAGTTATAAGCTTAAGGTTAATACTCGTTCCCACCAGAAGAAGAAAACAGGCGTTGTCACTATAACAAGGTTTTAGATGTAACGGAAACGTTCCGGGAAAATTTTCCCGCCATATAATGATCAAAAAATTTGCAATGGGTCATATGCATACTTCTTTTTCGGATTCACAATTAATTTGAATGTTTTCCCACGCCGTTTATTGATTGTTGTGTTCGAGATTGTTCAATCATTTGATAGAATTGATATTTATTGCCTTCAATGATGAAATTTATACGACAAGTGATTAATAAAACAGTAATTAAGCTAATTTATCAAATGAAAACAACATTATGAAATCCGCGCTGAGTGTTCCCGTGCAATAACCTCGTACTTCGGAAAGTTTGTTCATTGAATAAGTACATATACTACTATTATACTCCAATCGCATTCTTAATCAGACTATCAGCATCTATAAATTTAATGTAGTTACACTCGTAATCTTAAATCATACAATCCGCTGATATCAAATTTTCCAAAACCAATCCCGCGAACGGTTCATCACCTTTCTTCACTGTTCTTTGTATTTCCGCTTGGAACGGTTGGAAAAACCTGAAATTGTTCAAACTTCATACTGCTTCAAGATGTAGTTTCGATTTGTTAGCGAGCGATAGCTCAAGTGATATCGATTGATTTCACATCAGCTCAAGTAGATTTACGTGAACTGTCGCGTCATTTGTGTTTTGAACGAGTTGTTTGCTGGCTGTGTACTTTAGTTTTTAAGAAGTCCTATTCTTACCATCCTAAATGTTGCCCACATTTGCACATGCTAGTAGTCCAGTCAGTCCCTGGAAACCAACTGTAATCTGAGGAACGCTATAACAATATTTGCTTTCAAAGAGACAAGTTTTAGACAAACTTCGCCAGCGAGCTTGAAAAACGCATGCCTTGCCGTTGCCACATGGAATCGTTGTCCTAAAAAACTGTTCAAATTTACAAATTGCATCTTCAAACAACCTGCTGGATTATCGAACACGTGAACGGTGGTGTTCTTGCCGATCAGTGGAAAAACGTAACTAAACAGATTTAATGACTCAAGCTTTAAGCAGCTTCACGCACTTATATTTTGTTTTTTCAGCATCAGCCGTGACGTTAATTATCTCAGAACTTGTAGTTATAAGTTTACCACATTTTCGACAAAGAAGTTGTCCTACGTGCTCACTATCCCCTTCCAATAAATGAAATTTATACGTGTTTATGGGACTATTTACCTAGTGTGAGTGAAAAAACAAAATGAATTAGTGTAAGGTACTTCAACATCATAAATCCCTGAAAGCAATGCGATTTGCTTGAACTTTTATTATAGTTCTCCTTCTTCTGCAGGAATAAATAGGAAAAACAGAAGGAAGCGAACAAAATAACAACTGCAATGCCTTATGCTAACCCGGTCAACTATGAATTGGCATTGGAGCAAGGTTTGCCGCTTGGATGGACCCGCATGCAATGGAAGTCATATAAAAGGAAGGATTACTTGCTAATATGTAAAAAGATAGAGCCGGAACATTTAAAAGTTGCTAATAACCTAAATTAACTATGAAAACATATTATTGAAAAGTATTATAATGGAAATTCAATCAATACATAAAGGGCATATGCACGCTATAACACATTCCTCAACCTTTTATACAACATACATCATTTCTACTCATATACAAGTTTCTTCATTTTCAAAATAAGAGTACCTGAGAGCATGTGAATATGCATACGATGATAAACTATCATTAATTACATGATTATTATTAAATTTTTTTGCTGATTTTACATTTTCTAAACCTTCGACAATATCAGAGTACATATTGCCTTTACTTCACATGTTTGTTCTTTCTTTCACTCGAAACCTGAGCACATAACGCTTCATTCTCGATTGCAGAAGTGCAAGAAGCGGTTGTTCACGAATGACATGAAGACGAAAAGCTCGTAATTCCTCTATTTCCGGCGTTCAATTAAACTCATTTATAATATAGTTATTCTATTTCCGTGAGTAATATTTCTATTCCCAATCTCCCCCCTTCCCAGCCCTCAGTCACTGACCGCAATTTCTGAATAATCGAAAATTCTTTTCATCATAAGATTTTCACAACTTATCAAAGTCCATCTAGAGGACTATGAAGAATTGGACTGTTTAAAAGTACAAAATGTCTCCTGAGATTCTTTAATTCTTCTTTTTATTACTACTTTCATTTGCATTGCAGAAGCATATATAGCTTATGCTATAACAAATCTGCCTTTTTATTCTTTTCAAAAGATGTCTCGAGTACTAGTTGTATGTGAGTTTTGTCATTCGCTCTTTTTCCATTCATTGCACTAACTAGATTGCTTTAATGATGAAGAGCCTAAGTACAAATGTAGGAATCACATGAGATCAGTTGAACGACAAGCGGTCAAGTTCGTCAAGATAATAAGATTTCTAAAGCCCCAATAACAATTTGTTCAATAATCTCTTTTTTCTCTCTATCCATCTCTTTTCCTCGTTTTCCAATTTTGAACAGTTCTTGTGTTACTAGCACTTATGCCAATTTTTGGCGGCTAAAATTCTGGAAATTTTATGTATCTTGCTATCTTCATAACATAGTCACTCTCGAAACCTGAGTCAACAAGTTAAAAACTAGACTAGACAGACGTTCTCGATAATGCTTCGACCCTCCATTATTTATCTGTTATCTATTAGTACTTACCATATATAGTTAATGTTTGTCAGTTTGTAATCGATAATTATGAGCTCTGAAGCAGCCTGCACTTGCTGTTGTTAATACGGCTGTCCTTTACATTTTGAATTTTTTCTGTCCGTCGTAGTTCCCTAGTCCACACCATCACAACCGATGTCCCCCCCCCCCGGCGCCTCTTCTTTGCCCTTGCACTATCTTTTCGTCTGCCCATCATTGCCCTCTCATTCTGTTCAATTTTCTCACATATTGCGCTATCTTAAACTATCTTTTTTTGGTTTCTCCGAAATTTCTATGTTCTCTTTTTACTTGTTCTCATACCTTCTCCTATTGGAGGGCGAAATACTGTGTACTAGACGAGAAACACACAGCGCGAGTTAGATAGCAGAAAGTGCAAACGACGGCATTGAGAAATCCGGTGCACTTTTCCGTAATCCAAAGTTGATCGAAATGGATGGCTATAGTCGTTTCTATGTGTCCTTCTTCGCCTCTCTTCACTGCTCTCTTCTCTCTCTCTCTCTTTCAGTTTCCTACCCTATCATTTGACATTTTCTCATTCCCAAATGGAGCTTGTCAGTCGGCCATACTTGGAAGCTTAGCTTTTTTTCCATGCAGACGTGTATGTGTATATGATCTCGTTCACTTCATGTGCTTAGCAAACCCTTATGTGCATTACTCTGTTCATTTGTATCTCAGCTTTCTCTCCTGTACAGTGTTGTCCCCTTTTTTGCACAGTTTGTAATTGAGTTTAGTTTGTATTCATTTGGAAACTCAATCAAATCTTTTTCCTTCACTTATTATTTATGGATGGATTATTATAATCCAACGTTTTATGATTTGCCTATAATAGCGATTGGCGGCGGCACCTCTGCAGCTTTCTTCTCCAAAAAAGGAGAAAGCGAAGAAAAAAGATGATGACGAACAGCCAAATATCGTGTTTTTAGTTCTATGTTTTTAGAGAATGTTGCCATGCTTATGTCTAGTGTCGACCTCTCTCTGTACCTTACCTTCCTATTTTTCTTGTCAAATCTTCTCTTTTTCTTCATCTGTTCTTCTTTTCAATTTTCCAAATTATTTGCATGTGGTGATGTTGGTGGTGGTGGCCAGGTCGTTCGTCGTCATTTTCTTGTACTGTGCCATCTGTCTTGATTTTCCTCATTTTATGATATGTTCTATTTATATCTTCCCAATCTATCTATTATATCTATATGTTTCAAATGTTCCGGCTCTATCATTGCACATATTATATCGAATTTCAAAAATATATTCTGTGTTGTTCGCGTTGTCGTATTTTGTCTGTTCCTCATCGTCCTCTTAGTTCTTCGTTGTCGTCTTCTTCATTTTCACTAACGCCTTTCCCGATTCCTCTCTGCGTTGTCGTCACGAATGAACTTTTTGAATCAAATGTTTCTCAATTTCGTTGACAGCTTGCTTGAGAGAATGAGAGAGGGAGAGAGAGAGTGAAAGAGGAAAAAGAGCTCTACTGAAGAACATATGAGCAGCTTAAGTGCAAATATGCTAATCAGCACATGCACGTGTACATTTACTGAATGCACTTTTGCGCCGCCGATCGCTTCAATTGATGACAAATGGTGCCAACAAACTGATACGATGAGGACGAAGAGGCGAACGAAAGAAGACGATGTTTAGCTTTGTTCAATTTCGTTTAGTTTGTATTGCCTATATTCTCTTTTCTTTTTTTTTTCACATGTAGTTATGAAAGAATGTGTGGGGGGTGGGAAAGTGAACGAGAGAGCGCGAGAACGAAACTGAGAGAACGAGGGAATAATTAACAATTTTATCAATTAGATCATTTCGTTTGCTCATATATAATATATAATATTATATATTGAGCAAGATTTGATCCTCTGTTTTGCACTTAGTTTAGGCCATTGAACAATTTTCGCTGTCTCGGGCATTACTTCTAAAGTAAATACTATGAAACCCCAACGTTCGTCGTTTCTCCTTTTGCTTTGCCATCAAAATCTTTCTTCTTCCTCAAAATGTCGTTTCTTCATCTCGATTTCTTTGATGCATGTATCCGTTTTTTATAAAAAATAATTCTTTCTTCTTTCATGTAGCGCGTATCCAGATTGATGGTTAATCACTTGATCCTACCATCAAGCCCTCCTTATCAACCTAAGAAGGATATTCGTACTCCGTTAACGATAACGGCAACAGGATTCCAAGACTTTGAAGATATTCCGCCTTTAGTTAGAAATTCGGCAAAACAACAATTGGGCTATGACATGTCAAATCTTCTGATTACCGTGCCTGATACTTTGGAACAGCAGCTGTTGAATTTACTGCAACTAGGTAATAGAAATGATTTTTGGAATGTACTTATTCGTGTATTTTATAGATCCCGTAGCGTTTTGGACAGAAGTAAAACATAGTACAATGAGAGATACACTAGCTGATGCCATGATTATGAAAATTCGACAATCTTTCCAAAATCCATCTGAACCGACAAGTAAGTGAGAATCACTCGTATTATCTTTCATTTTACGAATGAGAAGAGCATTTTTCATCTTTTTTTTTCTTCCTCTTTCCAGATGCTTTGTACTTGTCTCGAATATTAATTGCTATGAACCTTCAAAATGATGTCATTTCTGGATTGACTAGCGATCAACGACATCGACTAGCCTCAGGAAAATCCACGAACCTCCTACAAATTCGTCCGCCTACTATCCAGACTGTGTCTCGAAATGAGCAATTAGGGAAACATGAGCCGTCAATAAAAGTTGAGCCCACGGAACACAAATCCAAAGAGAACAACTCGGTCTTAATGAAACTGTTAGGTAAGCGAATCACAAATTAGATTTATTCTCCTTGAATAATACGTAATTGATTCGAATACTATTGCTTTCGCAACAAAACTCAGCTAATATACTTGACAAGAACTAATTCACTTTCTGTTTTTTATTTTCCTCCCTTTTCAGAAGAACCGACTTCACCTAAACGGAGGCGTGTTGACGAGACTTACGAAAATGAAAGTTACTATACCTTTGAGCCAACAGCTTTGAAGCGAAAATCTCCTAAAGACAGTCCATCAAATGACTCTTTCACTATGATGAGTCTATGAACAGTTCAATCTAATCTGTGCGGTTTCTCAACGAATTAGGTGTTCGACTCCACATGGAACTATGTGAGTTCTGTTTATGACCATATACGATTTGTGTCTTGTATATGCGTATTACATACGGGTTCGCCTGTGGTAAGCATTGTTCCTGCTTTCTTATGTTTTCGAGAATGTCTATCTTTTTACAATGCATTTTACCCCTACCCCTCTTTCTCTCCCGGTCCAATTTGTGAGTTTGGTCTTCTTTGATATTCTTTCATATTTCCATTATCTCTTCTACTTCTACACATTTCCTTCTTCAATCATCATCATACTCAGGATTATATCTCTGACTGATTATGTAAATATTTCAAATTTCTTTTTTTTTTCGTTTTTTTTATATAATTTTTAATAAAAAGTTTTTTATAAGTTGTGGAACAGCTCTTTGAAGTACTTTTAGTTTGAAAAGAGCATTCTCAAAACGAGTTGTTGTTATCAGAGATTTAGCTCTCGTCCTATTAACCTTTAGCCGTTCGTTAAACTACGAGAAAAATTAGAATATGCGAGCGCTATCTCCTTCACCAACTCATTTTGATTAAAAAACAATTGCAGAGCGGTTGCATTCGATTTCTTGTTTCCCTGTTTCAGCTGTTTATATGAACTATAACGAATAAATTGTTTTTTCCGACTTTTTTCATTATGAATTATTTAGAATTGGAGCAATTTGCTTTAGAACAGAATAGAGCTGGAGAGAGAGTATGAGAGGAGAAAAAAAAGTTTTTTTTTTCTCACTAAATCCAGCATTATTTTCAATTCAACAAGTTTATGTTGAAGATTAAACAGTGCAGCAGTTGGCTTTTCACACAAACATAGCAATAAGTATTAGATTCTTCTCTGGCTGTCTCGCTTGTCGTCGTTGCTCCGGCTGTGATGAAACATGAAGACAAACGAATGACACAAGTATGGGCATTGGATTTGGAACAATACGCAAAAGCCGCCAAATTATAATGAAAAATGTAGGAGAGGGTTAAGAAAGAAAGTTTTTATCCTGTAAATACCTTAGTAATCTGAACCTACTTGTGTCAATAGTCTATCCTGTCTACAGCTACAACTATTCCACCTCCTCCACCCCTATTCCGTCTGGATAAGATAATTGTCTCGCACCGACACAGATTGAAAGAGTAGAAGAGAGTGAGTAGGAGAGAAGACGATAAGCTTGTGTGAAAATATTTAATTTTTTTTCTTTTTTTTCTTGTTTCTCCTCATTTTTTCTTACTTAAAAGACAAAATATTCTATTTTTTTTCTTTAAAATAAATAAACAATGTAAAATGATTATGTTATAGTTATGTTTTGACAAACGCGGAAGATTTACTGAATGATTTACTTTCCTTCCTTTCCCTGTTTTTGGCATTCGGTGAAGTTTACTGTGGAATTACAGCTGAAATTTTCATTATTACAATATTATTATTATTTTGTTTAAAAAAATGTTTATTGGACTAGAAGATGTTATTCGGGCAGCTCAAGCTTGTTTCGCTTCTTTCGTTACAAGAGAGGCTGAAGACGAAGTGAAACGTAATCTATTGTTCATGGATACTTGTATTTGGTATTGTTTCATTACATCACTATACCATCTAGCTATCTATCCATCCATATATCCATCTATCTGTGCAAACTTTGATTCTTGAACATCATTTGCATATTTACATTTTACAGAGCCATTTTAAGAATCACAACACATGTTTTTCATTTCTTTTCCTCTATCATTTAAATTGTCTCAATGACAGACGTGCATTTATTCGTCTTCCTTAAATGGTAACCGTTCATTAGATTGTCATCTATCATGCTCTCTCTGTTCAATGTTCGCTTACGTTTTTGCTTTTATAGACATAGTATGTATCTACATCGAACCACATCCATAAGACTCAACAAAATAAGAGCAACCTTTATGCTTTCTCATTTTGCGACACACAAATTTCTTTACCATCATTCTTCCTTTGTTCACCTTCCTCCCATTTGTACTTTGGAGATTTATTCTTATATTGCACTTTCTTACTTCATAAATATCGTTTCGAACAGGAAAAAGGGAAGATTTTGCAAGAAATAGGAAGTGTCGTCAGATGTCAAACAACTAAAGTTTAAAAAAAGAGAAAAGAAGGGTGTGGAGAGGGAGAGAGAGAGAGAGATGATAGGGGCAAGAGCAGAGGGGAAGTTACTAGGAAGAGTGAGAGCGAATTGTTTTTTTTCCTTTCTTAATATCATAATGTCAATTCAGCTGAGATTGTTGAAGAAGTTAAAACAAAGTTCATGATTCCCAGAGTCCCTTTGCTAGATGTTCTTACTCTCTCATCGAAGCATCTCTATCTTCCCTCTTGTGTTCCAAAGCTTTTCACATACAAAATAATATTTTCCTTTGGTTAACATAAGAAACAGAGAGAGAGAGAGATGAAGAGAGAGAGAGAGATGAAGATTTTACGAATTGGCTCTGGTTTTGGAAGACTTTTTAAGCAAAGAGATTAAGAAGAGAATTATGGGCAAAGATAAATCTTTTCCTTTCCAAAGCTGATCTCCTACTTCTCATATTTGTATGTTATAATCAATATGATTAAATAACTTACATTTTAATATATGAATGAAATGAAGTGTAATTTCAAACTAGAACACTGCTTAATAGAAGAGAAATTTGATATTTTCGCCGAAAAAAAAACTTATGATGTCTAGGCGCAAAGTCAAATACAACTTGGAAAGAGTTTAGAGTTTGACCCTCCCGTATTGGGAAGTTAGAAGCTCAAATGTGAGCTACAGCTCTGTGCCTCACGAACCTTTTACATCTTTTTTTTTTGCCCATTTTTTTGTTTTTCAAACAAATTTCCTCAACAGGTTTTTAATATCAAATGTTTTCTTCATTTCTTCTCGCTTCTGCTGAGTCGGTTCTCGTGCCTCAAACATTTTCATCCTGCAGATCAGTGGAAGAGCAAACGCTTATCAGATCAGTTGTGAGATAATATAAACAAGTATTTTTGAGTTTGGAATACATAATATCCATAATCTGAGAATGAATTAAGTATCATTTCCTGCTATAAGAAGATGAACATGATGTCATTACTTCAATTACTCTCTACACGTTATTGAAACTGAATGGTAAATGAACAGTCGCCCACACCATACACGGACAATTTGACAACAATGATGACAGCTTTCATCTATCAAATGTTCTTAGACTACATCTAAATTAATACTTTGTGAATGAGTCGTGGATAGATAATCGTATTCCCTCAGACATCTTGAGCTGCCGTCGAGGTGTTCATACATCTTTGATGATTCATCTGCACAAAAGAAGCTTGTGTGAACAAAAAAAGATCCTATACAACCATTCGTTGCCCCTGGTTTTGTTAAGGAAACCTCTAAACTTCCCAGCTAACTCATTCAAAGATCAGATGAAACCATAGTCTAAGCTTGAATCACAAATTTCAAAAATATTATTAAAATTTGTATTCTTTGACTTTGCTCTATCTGCTATTCTCAATCAAACTTTCAGATCATTTTCACATACAAATCAACAGCAGCTGTTAGGTGAGTTCTATCCACACATGGTGTGAAATTCATTTAAGACCAGGGTTTAGAATGCAAATGAGTAGATAAGCAAAAACTAATCTTTACGAGAAGTGTTCAGCTTCATCCGCGAAAAATAAAAAAAAAAATGAATTTGAAAGCATCATCTGATGCATCTAAGTCGTGAAATACAATGTGATCATCTGTCTACCATTACCAACCATGCATTTCCTTCGTCACATTATCACTCTCGTTAATTTATTGAATATTGAATTCTCTTCCTCTCTCTCTCTCTCTCTCAAAACCTCCCTACTTATTCCCTCTTTAATACATTTAATTATCTCATTTCGCACCAGAAATTTGCTCTGATGTAAGAAAGCAAATAAAAAATTGAAAAAAATTTGACTTTTGTTTCAAAAAAAAAAAAATTTTATAAATTGGCTACGAACTGACACGAAATGAGACGACAATACTCGCCTTGCATGCTCACATCTTACAATGATTACGTTGTCGTAAGCAAAATTTTTTTTTAATTCTATCTTCAACGATTAATACAATATTTGTTTTGTGTTAGGTTTGAAATATTGTTTCCTTCGTTCGAGTTCCAAAAACCGAGTCAATCCTTTTCCATTAACTCCTTGTGCATTCACTTTCATTCTCTCTCTCTCTCTCTGTCTTCATAATATGAACTAAACGTTAAGTACGCACTATGAGATTTACAGAGAATTATACTCATTATCATCTTAGTGCGTTTCTCTAAGACAATGAGAAAGAACTTCCATCAGAACTCTGATCCTATAAGAGGATGTGACAGGTTTAAACTAACACATTGTAAATAACTCTGCGTGCAGTCTGATAAAGAAGAAAAATCCGCATATGCAATATCTGTGTTCGAAAGCATATTTAGTTATTATCCTTCCTTTCGTCTTCCCCCCCCCTCAACACTCCTCCCTCTTCAACTATCAGATTATTTTGAATTCTCATTTCTTAGTTTCTTGAAATTATTATAATTTTCTTTTTTTAATTCTCTCTCTCTCTCTCTCTCAATCGTTACTCTCATTCACATCCATTATCATGAGAAATAATATGAAATGAACTCCTAATTAGAACGTATAAATAAACCCGCAATTTGTTCTGATGAAATATCATTTACTGCAAACACAACCGTTCACCTGGAGCAATTGAATGTTAAATGAATTTCAATGAAACAGCTGGACGATTACTCACGCGTTTCACGCATTTCACGTAGCTCATGCAATATGCAAATGTCATGCTCAAATAGTTGAAATCCAATAAGATCCAAAGTAATGCCTCCAAAACACTTTGGTCTTGTAAATATTTATCGAAATTGGCAACGCAGCAGTTTTAGAAGACGAAATAAGATTTAGCTGTGAGTTTGCTTATCAATATTATTGTTAAAGTTCGCACAATGCTCATATGATCAGAAGCTGCAGCAGCCATCAAGGCGCAACTCTCTAGACAACTTGTTTTTTCAGCATTTTCTCTAACTCGCTAAAAAAAGATATTTTGTTCACCAAATTGACGTGAGAGAGAGATAGAGATGAGAGTTAGAGTTCTAAGATAGGTCTAGCTGGCCATCCATCCTTGAAGATGGAGATGGCAAAGATGAGCTATTGTGAATCAACTTCCTCATGAACAATGCCCTTCATCTAACCTTTCATTCAGAAAGCTCAAAGCTTTCATTTTTGTTTTTTAATTTTTTAATTTCGTTCGTTTGCTGTCTTCAGACGACATCAATCATCTTTATCTCCTAGCCTTCCACTCAACAACACATTGTTTTATGCTTTTCACCCTTTTTATGTACAAAACTTTTTTTTTCTGCCCAAATTGCTAATTGCATAATTCGCGAAAACAATTAGTCTTGATATATGGAACTGTTTTTTTTTGTTTCCAAGTTTTACGGTCTTGCTTTGATATGCAACATAAGGCAACACGAAACATCTCCATCCTATCTCAGGCGATCTGCCAACTATCCGAACTCTGTTAAGGTCTGTCATTTCGAAATTCAAAGAATCTAATATTCAATTTTGTGTTCCAATAAGTACGTGTTTAGACGGCTTTAAACAAAAAAAAACGTCATCCAGCTTAAAAACTAAAAAATGCTGTTTTCAATGTGAACACATCACTTGTTATTTGAATGTTATTAAAGAATTCGTAGACAGTACACAGACTGGTGAAGACAAAAATATATTTTAGTCAAACGTCTTCCATATATAGTCCTGTTCAATAATTAATCAGTTGGAAAACATAAATCTGATTATTCTTCTTTACAAAGTGCGCGTACGGTTTGTTGCTCGGCACGCCAGCAAAGAGAATCCTGATAAGTCTGCCAAACACCATCGAATGGTCAAGCATCTTGTCAAACTTTTGTTTTCATTCATATTCAATCGCCCTTTTAGTTTCGACAAAATTCTTAACAACGACAATGACGTTTTCTGATCCCTCCTTCCAGGATACACCTATGAATTATGGATTTGGCTTAAAGATCTTGACAAATTTTAAATTTAGTGAACAAGTTGCTCTGAGCAATTGAGGACATCTTCATTGTCTCGTTGTGCTTACGTTGATCGTGAGACAATGCGAAAACAAAAATTCTGTTCAAACTCCTTGTTGATCAGTTTAATATATTTGTGGAAAAGCATGTCTCATCTCTTCCTTATGAATGGCTTCCCGAAATTTCCATTTAAATCTGCTGCAGCTACAGCTTCCACCTCGCACAAAGATGAAAAATTATTTGAAATCCCATGACATATTTAGAACACCACTTATTTTCATATTAATTATACATTATTGTTATTTATTGGTGTGCAGCCTAAGTCTGATCACATACTGATTAGGATCACAAGCTACTGAATTTGTGACGTCAGTATCTGAATAATACTTGAAATGCTTCATGCCTCACCTTATTTCAAAATTGCCAAACGCGTTTCCTCCCCCCCCCCCCCCTTCATTTCTCTCACACTCCTTCATATTCTCTCTCTATATTCATCTCTTTGGCATTCTTGCTATTGTTCCGAAATGAATTTTATTCTTCGTTGTAACTATCGTTCCAATGATTTTTGATAAATTTTGTGTTTTGGAACATCTATTATTCTACATTTCCTATTTTTGTCCTCAATGACGTGCCGCCCAGCCTAGCCAATAGAGATATATTTTGAATTTTGAGGGTAATTAAGCTGTCTCATTACTTTTATACATGAATGTTCGAACTTTTCATTTTATTGTGAAATCCTCCTTTTGCCTTTTGTTGCTCTTCATACGCCTTCATTTAAAATTAGTTGATTCTGTTATTGTATTCATTGTAGGGTGACATGTTCTTGCTGGTAGTGATGTTAATTGGCGTTGTTGCCGGTGGAATATTACCAATCAGTGAGCTGTAAGTTCATTTGGTCATTTTATTCATTTATATATATAGCATATTTACATATTAATAAGTCTATTCGTAATTATTTCCAGATATGGTACTCAATATGACAAGCGAACAGAATTCGATGATCCCAGGTACATTCTTTGTTTCAGACGCAAAAGAGAAAAAGTATGAATTTTTTAGAATGTTTTCATCAGCATTTGGAAAGCGAAGCTCAAGCATGCCACAAGAACGTCTGGAGAGGTTATTTTTAATATTCTGCCTCTGTTGAAAGGTTTCATTCAGATCCATTATAATTGAAGACCCCAGAATGCTAACAAACGCTTTTGGAAAACGTGAAGCTCTTGTTGATCCAAGGTATTACTATGAGAATTATTTTTCTGAAATCTCGTGCTCTTAAATGCTCGAAGACTTGAAAGCCGAAAAGAGAGAGAGAGAAGAGAAACGGAAGCTTAAATTCTGAACCATCTTACCTGACAGCGAATGCAACCGCACGTGCCAATAACAAAGCTATAAATTGAAATTTAAATTCTTCAGGACATACGAGTTATTCTAAAATATGCTAATTAGGTTTGCTGGACTTCGATGCAAAAACTCAATTTAGAGTATAATTCAATGAAATTCTTTGTAGAATATGATGTATACTAGTTGTTTTCTCACTCCATGTTATGACATTTGACATATTTCGTTATCAAATCAGAGATCTCGTCGCAACCGCCATAATTCATTTTGCTCTCAAGACTCAAACCTTCTAACTTCCTTTGAATATTGCATTTCATCTAGTACAAATTCCGTGCGAACAAAAGATATAATCAAAGAATTGCTATAAAAAAACAAAATGACGTTAAAAAATAATTACAATATTGTTCTCAAATAAAAATATCTCGTTTAGATTCTTCTCGTCGTCATTCGGAAAGCGATCCGGCTTCGACGATCCAAGGTTTTTCTTCCGTCTTCCCCCATTTTACAAGCAAACACTGCTTTTTTCAGATTTTTCTCTAGTTCATTTGGTAAACGCTCGGACTTCCAATTCGATGATCCACGGTACGGGCAAACAATCCCTCAAATACATATAAAGATGTTTTCCAGTTTTGCAAGCTTGGCCTTCGGTAGGAGACGATGAGTCGGCATAGATCTGACATCAAAAGAATCTCGGGCCGCACCACTTTCCACGTAGCTAACATCTCGAAGAAAAGTCTCCATTCCATAACTAATCTGTCTCGCATTTTGTTCATATTAAGTATAGATAAACTGAGTTGTTAATGAAATAACCGTTTATTATCACAGTCAAGTAAAATATGTCAGATTTAGCTAGCAAGATCCACATATAGGCGGCAGAGGCGGCGGACACGTTTAAAAGCAAATACAGACATATGCAAACCCACGTAATGTGGAGACGATGAACAAATGCTAAATCCCATATAAATCTGCATTATTAAATATTAATAAAAAAGTAAACAATCAGCGGTAAAATGTGAATGAAACAGACAGTGATGCGTTAATTAAATACAAGTCTAACTTATTGTGCATCAGCCTTACTAAAGCATTGTCAATACAAATCCGAAATACATTTAAAATCATGACCAAAAACACCACGCAATCAGTATTAATTTCTATTTGATGAGCTCATAATTATGTGTTTGAGTACTTTAGTCAACTTTAATGGAAGAATAGATCTTGCGCACGAACCAGTAGGTGGACATGAATCCAATTGTGCCTGAAGTTAGATGTTTAAGAGATCAATCATACTATCATAATCACCTGTCATGAGGAAAAACATGAAGACGAAAATAGATGTGTACGAGAAGTACAGAATGGTAGAAACCTAATAGTGATTGGTTGAGATAGAGGATTCCGAAAACAAAAACTTACAACTCCACTTATAGTTAGCTTGCTGTTAAAGAAGTGTACACAGTACAACAACAGATATACTGCTGTGAAACCACTCGTGAGGAATGATCGCCACCACCAATGATAATCCTAAAATAGAGCATCATGGATTGTCATGTGCGTCATTCTCACCTCCGCACAAAGATGGAAATATGCCAATAAGATTGTAGCCTCAGAACATGTAATTATAAGGATGAGGAAAACAAGGAAGAGGAATCCGAACATGTAGTATGTTTGATGGGCCCTACGAGGGAACAAATTAAAAATATTCCTGAATGTTCACTCACCAAATGCTATTGAGGATGAAAAAGAGTTGAATGAAGATACATCCGAAAGGCAGAATTCCTCCCATCAACATTCCTGGTAAAGGCTTGGTGTACATGGTTTGTTCGGGAACTTGACGAGGGATTTGATTAGTTCTTACAGGAGCCTCGAATCCCTGGAAATCTAAGATCAGAAACCAAGCAGAAACAATTTTATGCCTACCCTCTTTTTGAATCCGAAGAAGGCTCCGATGAAAGTCATTGGAGTCGAAATGAATAGCCATAGAGACAACAGAGCAACAAGAGTTCCGAAAGGCACGGCAGCCGAGGATCCTTTACTCCAGAGCAGAAGATTCGTGAAGAAAAATATGGAGAAGAGCATTCTGTAAAAAAAAAGTCATACATAACGGATTGAGATCTTGAACTACCCAGGAACCAAGAAACTTGTAAGCAGAACATTTGTTTTCCAGTGTACACCTTGGAACGCTACAAAACGATCATTAAGAAAACATTATGTTAAGAAGAAAACATACTCTTATATAAACGAGCCGAGACATAACCAGCAACGATTCCGAAAAATACGTACAAAACCAGGCCAAATGTCATCAGAGAACCACGGTTAGCTGGTGAAAGGAATCCCAAACAAGCAAATACTAAACAAATCGTCAGGATACTTTTAAAGACAATCACAAACCGAGAGTAATAGCAACCATGAAGAGCGTTTGTGTACCGGCTCCAATAAAGACGGACAACATCATAGCATATCGTGGAGCTCTGAAAACATCACCATGGACAAGCTTCCATCCGAACTCTTCTTGAGCATCTTCCTTAAAAATCAAAAAAATGAATGGATAGAGTTCTGAACACAAACCTCGTTTTCCTCATTGTACTTGGTGATGTCTCTGTGCAATGTTCTCATCATAATCATACCGACCTGAATAATAGAGAATGAGATTATGAACTCAACCTCTAAGAACGCACCATTCCAGACAAGAAAAGTACAATGACGAGAGAGTTCATGATTGAGAACCATTGGATGTTAGTATGTGGTATAGAGTCAAGAATGTAGTCCCATCGAGAAGACCACTTGACTTTCGTGTCCTAGACAGGAAGACATGAAGACACAATGAGACCGTTCAAAACTAACCTTCCATCTGATGGAGTAAGTATAGATAACCTCAGCAGAGGTATCTGATGCTTTCAAAGAGAGAGGTGGTGCATCTTCCGTACAACGAAGATTATCAACATCTCTATGTTTGATCGAGCGTGGTTGAACATTTACATGGATGATACGTCCTCCCACCTAAGGCATACAACGTGAAATGAGAAAAGAGAAAGCAAACTGACCTTCTCTTCCAAGAAGTTTGGATCATTAGACATATCTCTATACTCAATAGAGATATCAACATGATTGAAAAGGTAGTAACTATCTGGTTGATTGAATCTTGGCTGAAACTCCTCTTAAAATCGGAAATGCCGCGGTAAGTGACTCACATCAAGAACGCAAGCATCGTGTTGGCGGCGATTGGTATCCACGTAGCATCCCATTGGGAACCCAGTAGTACATACATTCATACTTTGTTGATTAGTAAAACAGAAAGTAACGGGCATATTGTCGATAATCCTGCAAGCTTCCATATATGCTGCATAAGTTAGCTAAAGCCTTACCAATGATGTTGATAGTTCAAACGCATTCCCTTCTGGAGATGTAAAATCTTGGCAAGATCGTTTTGACCATTATACTTTTTATTACATAATAAAGAGCACTCTTTCTTCTCAAGGAAAGAAATCTGAAGTATTGATTAGATGACTAAGGTATGAAAGCTCAAGCTATACATCGTATTTACTGGGTCTGATACGTTCTCCAAAAAGAACTTGTCCCAAGTTCTCAACTGGCGATTCGTCTTCGGAACCAATACAAAAATCAAAGCTAACAAAGTTATTGATAGAAAAAAAAACAACGAAAGTACTTACCTGTGGTATTCATATGGAATAACAGATTGATCGCTATCAAGCCTGTTTACAAACAAGGTTACATTGCTCTAAACGGCGCATATGCAAAGAGATTTTTGAAAAATTAGCTTACGGGACAATTTGGCTTTTCATTTCTACGTTCACAGAAGTTCACAGGTGCTAATCCAGGAAGATAAAATGATGAAGCTAAGCCAATTAGGCATAGAGTAGCAACCCAGAGAGGCCGCATTCTGAAATCAATGGCGTATCGAAACACGTGAAGAGAAATAACTGAGTTTGATGACAAATTATACCGATTTCGAAATTAGTTCCGTATAAAAATGGAGATAATATTATGGATAAATAAATTAAACATGGTTTTAACTAGAAGAGAATCAATGCCAAACGTATGCCACGACAAATTTGAAAAAGGGTCCTGACGCGATGACACACTAAAACATATATTGTCAGATCTAAGCGTTCAGAAGATGTGTTAGATCGAGTTTGAGATATATTTGATGTATATTGGAATACAAATAAAGATCATTCTTTATTATCAAATCAGTATAGAGTGTATAACCTGTCTCGACAGATACCCTTCATAATGTTTCAAAAACTGAAAAGCAGTACAACTAAAATAGATTCATCTGTGTTAACCCGACTTCACTAGATACTTGTCTAACACATGCACCGGGAAAGCAATTGATGATAAACGTGAAAATTGTAAATAACATAACAATTCTAATATGAATTCTAATGAATCTTTGATGTATTACACGTAATAAAGAGGAGCAATAGCATTTTCAATTTGATAAACTAATTGTGGACCGAGTATTCGACTAGTCTTCTCCCATTCATCACGATGACTCCTACGGAACTCACGTAAGGCGCTGGTGGCCGTAGACTATAAATATGTATGAGATGGAGAATAATAGTATGATTCACCTGAATTTCGGCATTCTTGGATGTTACCCTGCAGAGCTCTTGAATTATTGGTATAATCCCCTTGGGGGTCGAATATGGGAAAGCCATGACCAGAGCAGCATAACCGAGAACTGCTCCATGTTGGAATCTTCGTTCAGTATGTGAGTTTAATTCATGAAGACGTTGCTTAAAGCGAAAACTTATAACATAAACCCTATGCTACACATACCACCACTACACTATCTAATTTTATGTATTCACAATGAGCTAAAGAAAGCAAGCACTGGTAGGCTTCATGCCTTACTTCGTTCTAAACGATCAACATTAGCGTCTGCTTTAAATTTCACGATTACCTGTACATCCGTGAGAGCCTTGAAGAGGAAATCAGTAACCAATTCTCTTCTTTTGTTTTTCTCACATACAAAAACGTTAGAGAATACAAGAACTTGGATATACTTTAGAACCGAAACCTTTACTCGCCATTGGCAAGAAGAATAGAATGACTGAATGTTAGGATAAATACAGAAGGCAAGATGAGAACTTACATTTATAACTGTATTCAGAAAATCATCTGCATACTTTTCAGATAATAATAAACTACCCATATAATCATGAACTAGAAGCGAAGCATTCTGTTTAATATCAAAATCTCTAAATGTTGACTGGTCTCTGGAAAAAATTCAATTGAAGTAGTGCATGTTATGGTTTCCTTACTCTGACTCGTCTTCATTAGCATGGTTGACCAACATTGGGAACTTGGCTACTATACCAGGAGTCAAGCTCGTCATACAATCTTCATAATACTGTAGCAGAAACTCGATGAGAGTACGGAGATAAATTAATGACTGAAAGTATATAATGAAGGCAAGTCGCATCGCAATTAGCATATTCATCAGAAACAATTCCTCACGTAACACGTCATGGATCGCGTGTACTTCATTCAAATTTAAACGTGTTACGTGAGCGGTTGCATTCTCTATTGTGAACGCTATCAAAACACAAAGTGTAATTCTTACTCGTCTCTCGCGATCCTCGTCAAAACTGAGATCTTGCTGGCTATGACTTCTTAAGCCAAGAGGCGATTCATGCTCTTTTTCAAAAGTAGTTGCATCTATCATAGATGTACTAGAAGTTAGATGCGATTCATCAAGACAGTTGATCTGAAGAGTTTGAATCGGTTGAGAGAATTCATTCAGAGTCCAAACCATTTTTTCAAATCTTTCCAACCAAAAGTCTGTCCCACGTAATTGGAAGCGCTCAGGTATGCCATCGAAATCGTTGCAGAGATTGGTGTCGTACAGAGTACAGATGTGCTTCAAAGTTCTGAAACAAGAGTTTACAACGGATGATCGAGAATTCTTACGTGGAAACAGCATTTCTCTGTACTTCAGTCGTAGCGACCGGTAACTGCTCCCAAGAGATCTCACACATACGTTTGCGGATCTCTATATCACGCCACTTGTTTGCGATGATGACTTCAGATCGCCTAAACAACAGAAGTGATGATTTTTATAAAAATTATGACATACATTGCTTGATGCCACGGGGTAGGTGAAGGTCGACTCATACCCACGATAAGTTGTTCAATGAGCCACCAGTATCTGCGAGGGTCTTCTTTTGTGAAAAGCTACAAAATATCATTTGAATATAATATATAGGATATACTACTTACTCTAGCGAGGGAATTTAGCCAAGCATATTCGGCTTCATTGTTCATGATGTCATATAAGTGATCCACTGCAGGAGCTAGCCATTTCCACATTTCATCTAACTTCTTGAAAGAGAAGTACTTGGTTCCTTTGGCGATACCCAGAAATAGTTCGGCTGCTAGCCTCTGCTTAGCTCTCTCTTTAGATTTCATGAGCGATTTCAGAGCCCCCAAGAAGTTCTCAAAAATCTTTTCGCTACCAGGGAAATTTCTCAGTAGATACTGAAAAACACAACGTGAACGTTATAATAACGACTTTAGTACCTTGACCATCCACCAGGTACTGTCGGCAAGCGCAATATCATCCTTCTTCTGAACTAACATGAGCTGCACCCATTTCTCAACATTGGCTGTTTTCTAGAAAAGAGCAAATGAAAAAGAACAGAAAAAACTGATGCTTACTTCAAACCATCCTACAATAGTTTCTTCTTCTGGTGTGAGCTCTTCTCTATCGAGAACTTTGTTGCTGGCATATGTAACTACACTGACAGACTTGGGCCACTTATAGCATCCATGCTGTCTAGTGAAGAAAACTGTTTTGTTCCATTTCTCTTCAGTATCAGGAAGATTTTCCGAATCATACGCTACACACAGATTGTCTTTACGTAGCCCACATAGCAGCATGTGACAATTCTCTGGCTGAAACAGAAAAACTAGAACTTATTATGAATGATGCTGTTCTAACCCTTTTCGGACACTCCCACTCCATACGAATGGTTTTCGGTTTGTTCTTCTTAAGCCAAAAGGATAGTTCATCAGCACAGCGACTTCTCAGATATTCTTCGTCGTCTACCATTTTATTCAGTAAGATCTAAAAAAACGTTTGAGAAAACTAAAAGATGTTTGTTCCCACCCTGATAGTGTCTACTTTCGCATTCTGTCTTTGACATCTCCATAACATAGTTCTACACAGCTTTGCGCGAGTATGATGAAGGGTACCCGATTTTTCAAAAATCTCAAGCAGAGTCTTAACTAGCTTTTCCTGTGTTCTTAAAATTGGAACATCTTATAAATAAGAAAAACACCTAATGCTTACTCTTTTCTTTGTTTTTTGCGCTCTTTCTTCAGAGCAATGGCATCTTCTATTTTTTCCTTGGAATCTAATGCCTTCCAAACGCCTATTTTAGGCAGTTCATCCCACCACTGCTGTACGTACTCCGTCAACTCTCCTACCACAGCTGGCTTTCTCGTTGGAGTTGTGAGAGTTCCAATCTGTCCCCAAATAGCATCCATAGTTTCCACGAAGAAAGGACGTTCACTCATCTGACCGAAGGTATGATGAAAGAGAAGATCTTTATATCAAACCTTCATGCTTATGAGTGCTTTCCATAAAATGCATCTTGATTTGATATTTCCAGTACAAGCCCATCTGTTATCTCGGACAACGTTCAAAGCTCCCTAGAAAATATTTCATACGATCGAAAAGCTTCATCAATATACTTTTAATCTCTCTTCGGGACTGTCAGGATTTTCTAAAATTGCGACGATATCTTCGATGAGTTGTTCTTTCGCTTGTGGATAATCATTCAACATATTGTTCAGCTCAGTCTTTGCAGACACTCGAACCTGAAACTCTTATGTTCGAAAGCAAGAAATGTGAGTCTTACGTCTGGGTAATCATTGACAGCAAGTTTCAGAAGTAAATGCATAATCCTCTTTTGGTAATGAGAGTATGGATAGTTTTGCTCTCGACAAACAAAATTCTTCAAAGAAAAGCTTGAAGTATATAACAGAAGAATGAGTTACCAGATGAATTGTGTGAACATAAGACTCCATGGAGCTAAGAGTAAGACGTTTCCCGTACATGCATGGATCGCTCAAGTTGGAGAAGACATCGGTAGTTCTGCTTGTAACACTATTGAGCTCTCCCTGAATTAGGAGTGTATAGTTATTTCGTCGTAGACCTAATGCTTACTGAATCGATGCTTTTTTCGTCTATTAAAGCTCTTAAGAAAGCAGTAATGGTATTCAAAGCTTGGTGATCATCTTTAGAGTTGGCCAGGCGGTCGACGATATCTTCTAATATTTCCAACAGAACTTCGCGGACATTTCGGCCATCCGTGTAAGAAATTTCTATATAGAGAATAATGAATATTATATAACAGGTATTTGAAAACCGAATTGCTTGTTAGTGAATCCTGTTGGACCTCTTTTTGGACAAGGAACAACTGATGGCCCCGGATTCACAGACTCTCCTTTTCCTGAGTCCGGCATGGGTAGACAAGGTATAGCACCGCACAGGCAAATGCTTACTTGATTGAGATACTTCCGCATTGCAAATCTGATACCAAAGGATAAGAAAAAAAGCTTAGAGGAATACTAACGTGTCTAGGTTATGATCTTGAAGAAGTTCCATATAAGGGAACATAAACTTCTGAAGTAATTCTGTAACTACTTGCTTATACTGCTCGCTAGGGACGTGCCATAACATCTCGACTTCATGCTCTTGGAATACTTCAGCCCATTCCTATAACGAATATCATAGGTGGGAAATGAGAAAAATAACTTACTCTAATTGGAACCCACTCAGTTAAGGGTCGGTTCAAAGACTTTCCGATAACGTGTTGTTGAAGCGGATACGTTCTCGAAAGCATGAAAAGAGAATACCATAAGCAGTTCACGGCAGTCTGAACAAACATTCGGATGTACTTCGAACTAAGCTGTTTCAAACCTCGTGAGCAACTTTACTTTCACACTCTAAAAGGAGTGTAATGATTTCGTTACACAAGTCCTTGTTCTTAACGAATATCTGAACACCCAAAAGTTTATACGGAATGACTGTGTTCTCTTACCTCGCTAGTAGTACAGAAAATACTTGATCCTAAATTTATATACCATAGAACTACAGAGTCAACGTCTCTTTGTTTTCGAACTTCCGCTAAACGTTCAAATAGAGCAGGAATATATATGTGGACTTACGGGTGAGAACGACTTTAAGCTTTCGATGAACAAGCTCTGCGAACTTTCTCCAAAACTGTGGTCGGACCTTCAATCGTTTGGTATTCAAGAAACTACCAGAAAATAACTTACAAAAACAACTTGCGCAACAATTCCAGCAGCGATTTCGGTAGCAATGGACGATTCAAACTGATTTGTGCTCATGAAGTGATAGACTTTCTCAATAAGCTCCTGAGAAGAGTTGAAGTTAAAATGGAAAAACTTATAAAAAAAACCTCGGCTATATCTGCTGAAGAGTTGGCAAGAAGCACAGATACACAACGGTCTATAACCTTTCTTAGTGCTTTTTCTTCTTCTCCTGTTTTAGTGGCTTCGTCCTGAGCACATTGAAAATTGAAGAAAATTTTAGAAAAAAAATCTCACTTTGAGACCCCCGACAAACTCCATCGTGTCTTTTGGAGCACATACAGCCAAACTTCCAACAATTTGCAAGATTCTGGAAGCGGTAAGCAATAAGGAATCTCTTGTCAAGCGCAACTCACTTGTTCATAACTTGCGAAGCTATCAATGGTAGCCTTCCTGTGAGCTCACACAATTGTTTTTCATCTTCAGTCAAATCTTTCCAGATTACAATGCAAGGTGAGGCATCAATAATAGGAACCAAATAGAAGATCATAATGAGATTCTAAAAACTTCTTAAAGAGACTGTTGAAATGCAAAAGCAACCTCCAATCCTACAGTAGTTTTCTCAACATCATTGATATCTATGGCTACGACCAAAGCTTCCATCAGATTTATCAAGTGATGACGTAGAGTAAGGAAATGTTGACTCTTAACTTGCTTTTCTCTGAATGACAAAGAAGCCGATCGGTGGTAGCGAATAGCTGACATGTCCCGAATCTAAAAGACAATAATGAGAGACATCTACAACAGTGCGCACTTTTTCGAGCTCAGCCATCCAGTTGCCATCGATAGATGCCTTCTTTCTCTCAGGTAGAGTATCAACAGCTAATTGGAAAGCTAACTCTATCAAACAATCTAAGGTTTGTATAAGACGATGAGGCTCACACACGGCATTTAGAGCTGGGTAAGTGCTGTAAACAAATTTGGTCGACAAGTTATCAGATTATTGTTTACTGTTCTAGGAACTTGGGAATGACTGCTCCAGGATCCAATGAAGCCAACATCATTACAACCTTCGTGCACATCTGAAACCAATTTTGTTCGGAAGTGCATTCCCGACAAACCTTCAGATCATCTCCGTTGTATAATGCAGTTAAGGTAGGTGGAAGCAAAACATCAACAAACTGTGAAATGTCATCATCCGACAAATAATATTTTTCAGGGCACTAAAATAATTCCATAGCAGTGTCTGTTACACGAGACTACCTCTCTCTTATGCTTCTTTATCCTCTCTTCGTAAACTCTTTTAACTAAGCGATCACACATGCACTGCATGAACAGCAGAATGATATTAGTATGATCACCAGCATTTGAAGGATGGAGAAAAGGTTCCAAGCATTTCATTAAACGGGCTAGTTGTGGTTGACATCTTAAATCTATCTTTAGATCGATTGGAAAAGAAACAAGTACGATTTTGGTCCTCCAAGCCAATTAGACACCCAGTGAGCATATGTGTCGATGTTTTGCATACCTCCACCATCTCCAATCTTGGGAAACGGAAATAACTACAAAAAGAGCAAACTTCATACCACAATCTTTCCTTTTCTCATTGACAATCCCATGCTTCTCAGGATTCTAGTGAAAGTGTCATCATATAACAACGTGAAATCCATGAAGTCAGGAGAATTGTAGTGCAAACTAAACAAATCTTACATTTAGATCTGTATGTTGCAACTCACTAGGAGAATAGCATAGGAAACTCATCCCCCCAAAAGTGTCCCATTTCAACAACGGAGTAAAATCCCCAAGTAGTTTCCCACCATAAAGCCGCGCCGAACTTATGATGTTCCTATAAATTTCAAGCATTATTTGAGCGCTAAGCACACATGCAGGTTCTACCTCAGCAGTCAAGTTCGTGGGTAGGAATATGAGACACAGGTTGGAAAAAATTTTGTTGGAGTATCGAGGTGAGATATGAACTTGCAACTTAAAAAGTCATATTATTGAGAATCAATTGTCTGCATTCAACCTTCTCCCAAATTTCTTTAGTAGCTGTTAGCGGATAAAATCTGTTCAATTTCCATGTGGCCGTACCAATTTTCTCAGGTTCAACCTCCTCAGCTTTTCCTAATAAGTTGATGAGGTGTGTGTGATATGATGATTTTAAATTTATTACCGTATTTAGCTTCATAGTAAACATTATAGACTGGCTTCCAGTCCAATTCAAGATCTTTTCTACAGAGACGAGATCCACTATAAATTTTGTGTAATGCAGACTAGAGAGCACGCAGACAAACCGAATGAGTTTTTCTAAAACCTGGGCACTCAGATGGATTACTTCATGCCACTGATTCTCTTTGGTAAAGATCAAATAGAAAAGCTTGACAAGCTTGATATGTTGAGTATATGTGAATCTTAAACCAAAATGATCGATGTATCTGAAGATAAGTGGTTAAACTCGAAATTAAAACTGAAGCAGTACTCAGCCATATAAAGCATATAGTTATATAATGCAGGAACGGGTTCGTCGATTAATATGGAACTGTTAATGCCACTTAGAAGATGAGTAAGCTGCTCATCAGCCCACTGAATCATTTTACATAAAAGACTTCATATGTCAGTCCAAATCACCTTATCCAATTCCTTGTGGTAAGGAAGAAGATTAATTTTAAATTTTGGTTTCGTGAAACCTCGACTAACATAATCTTTGATAGTAATTCTCCCATCGACGACAACTTCGGATGACTGTAAAACATTGTGATTGCTTTCATTACTTCGAAATATTCTCGAAAGAAAAAACACGACCATGTGCATAGTGAAATGACTGCGTAAATAAAACACACGGATCTAACACGTGGACGTTATCAGGTAGTAACAAACCTCAAACTCGGAAGACCCCGACATACAACTTCGGCTACTGCTCCCTTCTAATCGAGAGCACCTTCTAGCCAATTGATGTTCACCGTCGTCTTCGTGTTTTCTTTTTCTACTTATGGCAACAACAAAGTTTCCTCCCATTCATTAGTATTATCTTGAGTTAAAACTGCAAAATGACAATGGTATGTCTTGTAATAGTAAAGTAAAACAATCAAGGAACTAAAATATGCTATCGATCAAACATCTTATCATCTAAGCGCAATGTTACTTTATTTCATGAATTTAATTCTAAGAAGTGTACGTAATGATAGGATAAACGACCTTTTGCGTATTTTTCCTTTTTCAAAATGACTCATAGAACTAAAATACATCAAACCTCGCTAAATTCGTTTTGAAATAGTCTGATATGAGTCACATGTCAATACCTCTCACAAACACCGAATATAAAAGCGAGCAGAGAGGAGATTTTCCATCACTTTGTCAATTTTTCTCGTTTAGAATTCTGCTTATTGTGCTTTTATTTTGTTCTGCATTGCTGACAGTTTTTGAAACTGAAGACTTAGAGTTCTCATCTATATCCCTATGTGATTTGATGTTACGCGTTCAGTTACCATGACGATTTCATTGAATTGCTGAATATTGAATTTTTCTATTCAAGTTTTCGTCGACGAGTTGCAAACATATTGTCAACGTTTTTTTTTTGCCAACTGCCAATCCATACTACACTTACATCATACTTTCGAAATTTCAGTCATAAGCCTCTTTCTGTCTACTAAGGGGAAAAGTGTCGTAAACTTTATGAAAAGTGAAAAGAATATAATTGTTTCATATTTTATGTTTTTCGATACTTTAGATGTCCCTCTCGTTATCTAGAACAAACACAGTTCCGTGATAAAGTCAGATGTATTGTAACTATCCTTGAGTTTCATGTTATTTTTTGAAAAAAAAAATAGTTGAACATTCATAGTCAGTTTTCATGCCATCTATTGTCAAGGTACTTTCGCAAATAGAATACACATTGTGACCAACATCACAATCTGACGAACTCCTCCCATTTTTCTATCACATATAAACGTTTCTTCTCCCTGTTTTACATTTCGTTCGTATTTCACAGTCCGTCTTCTCAGATGCCTGACGCCAACATTATTTCCATTGAATGTCGTGATTCTCCAATCGAGAAGGTTGTTGTATTCAACGACAGGGCCGAAGTAAAACGTCTCATTAAAACAACCCTCAACCAGGGAACAAATGAAGTTCATATTAACGTAAGTGTCAATACAAGACGGTCAACAATTTTTTTCACATATTTAAGAATGTTTCTTTGCGCACTGTTCATGATTCCGTCCGGGTCGATGGAAGAGGTGATGCTACGATTCAAGATGTTACCACTCAAGATCTTTATGGAATCCCCGATGAACTCCAAACTCCCGAGGTAAAAACATAGTGCCAAACAAGTTCGAATTGCTCAAATCGTAAAATTCCCCTGAAGCGTATTTATTTTTCATTTTTTTCATTGCGCTACTAAGACACGGTTGTTCGTAACAGTTCTGTGGACTGATATATCTTCACCTCGAATTTCAGTTGAAAGAACTTCGTGAAGCTGTAAAAACCGAGGAGAGGAACGTTAATACCATCAAAAACCAAATCCATACTCTTACCAAGAAGAGCGAAATGTTCGAAAAGCTAACCGAGCAGATTGGAAAGGATGCTTTGCCAAAGGATATGAGCATCGCTATTGATGAAAATGTGCTCGGCAATGTGACTGCAATGCTTGATTACTACACTACCAATACATTGGCTATTACCACTGGTGAAGAGAATATGACTATTTTTTTTAAAATCAGTTTGTTCAGACAAACGAAGCTGGGAAGAGAGCTTAAGAGAAGCCAATGAGAAATTCGAGAAAGCACAGAGGGAATATGAAGCTAAGAAGCATTCCACTGATTCTGGAATGTCCAAGTAAAAACAAACTTGTTTTATTTGTTGCATTGCACATTTTGCAGGAAATTCATCGTTACCCTGGATAGTGCTACTGGTGGTGCAGTTGAACTTGATCTTGTTTATCAAGTCTACAATGCCAGCTGGCGTCCAAGTTATGATTTAAGAGTTGAAGCTGGTGCAGAAAATAAGATGAAGATCACTTACTACGGAAAAATCTCCCAGACGACTGGAGAATCATGGAACGATACCCAAATTGTAAAATATAACAGAGTTTTTCTTGTGATATGATATTCTCTTCAGATTCTTTCAACAGCTATCCCATGTTTGGGTGGCCAAATTCCAGAACTTGGAACATTGGAGGCTGTTTTGGCTTCAACTGTAGCACCACCACCGGTCGGCCGATTCTCCAACTTTGGAGGTGCCCGGACAATGATGAAGTCGTTAGTTATTCCGAATCATGATGGTTATATACTAGTTTTAGCAGATGTGCTGTTCCAGCTTCTATTCAAGCTGAATGTTTAGCTTTAGATGCTGCTCCCATCCAATATGATCTTGTGAGTATAATGTGTGAGGTGTTCTGTAACTTTTTCTAATTTGAAGGCGGAAGCAACTGAGCAGGCTCTCAGCACTGAGTTCACCATTGTAAGAAAGACGACTGTCCCAAGTGGAAATGACGAACAGAGAGTAAACACTTTTCTTCTCCATTTTTCACATACTTTTTCCGATTTTAGGTCACTATCGGAATTGTAGACACCAATCCTCAGCTTATCCATGAAAGCGTCCCATCCAAGAATTCTTCCGTGTTCCTAACAGCTTCAGCTATCAATGACTCCAAATTCGTTTTCCTTGCTGGCGAAGCCTCAGTTTATTTGAACAACTCTTTCGTCGCTAAGGTTTGTTTATTGAACTTATTTTTTAGTGAAAATTTATTTTAGACACATTTGAAAAACGTCTCTGCAAACGAACGTTTTTCTGTCTCCTTGGGAGTCGACGCAGCCATCAAGGTTGAGTACAGACCAGCTAAGAAATACCACGAGCAAGTAAGTAAATTTACTCTAGTCCCACGTTTTAATCGGATCTGCAGATTGGAATTATCAACAAATCCTCAGCTAACGCCACTGAACAAGTCATTAATGTCAAGAATACACGTAAAGACCCTATCCTTCTCACTATCAAAGAAAACTTGCCAAGATCTACTGACGAGAAAATCAAGGTGAATTACTCTCTCATGATCATAATTCAAATGCCTGTTTTCAGATTAAACTTGTATCCCCAACTGTTACTGCTCATGAGGAACAATTGACTTCCACCAACAGCATTCCTGTTGCTCCTCATGAGGGATGCCTATTGAACTCGAAGAATAACCTCGAATGGACTGTGGCTCTCGCTGGAGGACAGATTCAAGATCTCCTCATTAAGTGGACCATGGATCATCCTAAGGAAGAAAAAATTGTCTTCAGAGAGAAATACTAAAGAGGTCTTCCCTGTAAAAAATTTATATATCCTGTGATATGCAACTGTAATAAAATTTTGTATATATTCATGAAGTCTCATTCCTTCTTCTTAAGTGAACTTGCTATGTCCATTTCCAATTATGTACCTAAAACTCTTTCTCCAATAACTAGTCATATATGTCCCATCGAAATTAAAGAATATTTAATGCGGATCTCTCGGCTAGGACTATATAAGGTCATGAATGTACGATCTATTTCGGGTTCAGTGGCTATTGTACTCATTACAAGTTTCATAAGTAGTCCCTTCTAAGTTGAAAACTTATAATTACAACAGTCATTGCTTTGAGAACAGGAGCTGTCAGAGGTATGTTTCTTTCATAAGCTTATGTGTTATTCTTTGATTTCAGATGTTGTTTTGGCTTCTCTTAATTGGACATGCTCTAACCAACGACGTTGGAGCTTTTAATATGAAATGGATTGATATAGACAAGTGTCAATCTAATGAATGGGTTGCCCGAAACTACATAGTCTTTTTATGCAACTCTACGTTCGCGAGAGGCGCGGTGATAAGAAGAGAATTGAAGCCGATAGGTACTTCTTTGATTTGTCAATGTCCGATGGAACTGATTGATACTCTTCGAAAAGAAATTTATGTTTCCATCAAAAACTTCAAAAGAAATCTTGTCTTGTTCTAAACATGACCTAATGACTGTCCAAGGACGTTCTCTACCTATCTTTGCTTTGAAGTTTTTCAAGGGACTTTTCAGCATGTGATCCCACGAATGGCTTAGCTGCTCGTAATAAGGTGTCACCTGTGTTCATCGGCCAAGAATACAAAGGTGATGACGGTTTTGTTTACGAATGTAAAAAAGACATCGATGGATCTGTAACTTTCTCTGCTAAAGGTATCGCTCAGTCAAAGGATAATCGCTGTAGTCAATTGATTCAGAATGCTTTATGGAGCAAGAACGTTTTCTTCCGGGTCACTATGTCAGAGGTTCCTACAACAATATGTATCTCTGCTACAAAGAACTTGACAAAATCCTCCGAATTAGGGTATTCAGGCGTGAGTTAGATGTTGTAGATAAACACATAAAAATTATACTTTAAGCCGCTCATAATAAATGTAATTCGCTGAAGGAAAATGATCCCAATTGCAAGTTGGGAATAGTTCAGGTTTGTTATTCAACTGTTAAAGATAGATAAGCTGTTATGATACAACTGACAACTGCAGTTTTTGATTTTCACGTTCTATGTATGCTAATTATCTATAACACTCACGTGAATGACATCATTTGTCATTATTCATCACCGATCAGATACAAAGCGGTTGCATTCTTATAATGAACTCCTTTCATGATATCAAACAAAAATAACTTTTCTTTTTATAGACTGTTATGAACTCTCGATATGGTTCAGCCACTGGGTTTGCTTACAACACCAAGACCAAACTTCCGATAACAAGGCCTTTCCATCGTGCGGGAGTTAAACCTAAGGTTTCAAATAAAATTATAACACTCTGAAACTGAAATTTGAAGACTTCGGTTCTTGATCTTCGTGCCGAGCGTCCATCACTTTCACCTCAAGATTTACTGCAAGCTATTCAAGTGGGTTTAACCATCACGATTTTAATGTTCCAGAATTACAGGGAGATAAATTGCCTGAAGAGTTACTAAATAAGAAGCAGTAGGAAGCTTGATAGTTCGTAGAACTGGAGCATAACTAGTTTGAGAAGAAGTATAGTAATGAACTAAACAATACCGAACATGATTTCTTTTCCAAATATCGTTCGTTATTAGGTGTTCGGTTTATGCGTGTTTGAACGCTTCTCTTATTTATTATTTTATCAAGTGAATCAAATGAATCTCTCGCCTTAATCAACTTTCATCTCTTTTCTTTTCAATTGTTGTTCAACTTCCCCATTACATTTCAAACTTTGTGTAAGGATCAAGATATCGGAAAAACCCAGAAAGATGGATGTGCCATCGAAGAAGCTGAAGTAAGCTACACACGCACGCAGGCACAGGTCACATTGGCCGATGTATGTTCAATCTTCGGACAGATGCATAGAAAACAGAGAGGAAGAGAAGAAACGGAAAAAAGACTTTCGGCTATGAGGTAAGCGGCAAACCAGCACAGTTGGCAGAAGAACTTTAGAGTGATGTTTGTAAGAGATGAAATGAAGAAAGCTAGAAGTAAGCTCGAAAAAGATGTTAAGAGAAACAGATGCTTTTGAAAGAAAGAGATGACCTTGTCTTGGATCCATGAGGATTTTAAAGCGAGAACAAATGCAATTTAATTGTCGTTTTTTCTCAAGTATAATACGGAACAAAATAGAATTGTTTGGCATATGGTTCAGCTTAGCTCGCTTCAAACACTGGTGGTAGCATGCGGTTCTATAAAATCTTGGTTTACTTTTAAGATTCACGATCACATAAAGTAAATAATAAAACGAAAGCTGACGTGATAATATACTGTTCATATCTGCGGAAGCTATCAATTGGATTACATAGTAACGATAAAGCTCTCGAGATCTGAGAGAGAAAATAAAAAATTTATGGAATTTCATAATATTAAGAAGTTATTTTCCGTGATTCCCTACATTTGAAGCTCGTGAGATGGAAATTCCCGCTCACGCGACTCAAACGGAAATGGACGCCGTTTTGTTTCATTTTTCACTGATTGAAGCAATGAGCCGGTTGTGTCCAGCAGTCTCAATTGTCTCCATTCATATTGTTTTTGCAGACGGAGAACTCTTTCCATTTTGAACTCGCACATAATAAGAATTTGATGAAGGGAGCAGATTCACGTATACGAATCGTTAGTTTGATATGGGTTATAATCTAATTGAGTTGGAAATTTAGAAAGCATAAGCCAATGTAATTGCGAAATAATCCTTTCCAACTGGTTCTTTACTAACAACGTTTTCTTCGTCGATCATGCATTATTCAAAACTTAGGTTTCAGGGGGAAGTATTGCCATCCAAGTTTCGCATAAATTCCGGAAGCTATGAAGTTTCTGGCAAAACAAACAACCTTCTTTCAAATCAATAATCAATCCCTCAACGTGCTCAGAGGTTATAATGCTAATTTTTTTTACAGTGTGAAGACTCTCTTGCTTTTCAGACAACTAAATGCTTTCTCTACAGCTTTTTCGTAAAACTCTCCAGGCTTGTGTGGTCTCTGTGTACACATCAACAAGAGGCGGAGCTTGCCAGCTTAGTTGCTTCGGTTCAGTTAGCTCTGCAGTGCATTCGTGGTTTCGTCCAGAATACAAGCAAATTCTCTCGTTTGGTCAACATGGCTGTTCCCCCAGAAGTTGTTAAGAAGATCGAAGATGGTTACGCCAAGCTTCAGGTACTTGCTTTTCTTCCTTGAGACATCTGCAGATGTATCATATAATACCTGAATATTATCTTAAACACTCTTCATCTTTTGCTTAAGTAGTCAAGAGTTATGATTTCCGGCTATATCTTCAACTAATCAATCAGTTTCAAGAATACTTCCTGCATACGAACTCTTATAGAGGCGAGCATGAAGTCATTCAGTTGTATCTCTTCTGAAATTGACACCCATTAGGTGATTAAGTTTGTTGAACATGAGGAGTTTAGACACTATCGCAGAGTCGTGAAGAGTGACAACATTTTCAGTAAAAAATGTATGAATGCAAGTCGTTTTCAAAGAGGTTTCGAAGATATTGATTTCTGCCGAAGCTAGCTCAGCCTCATTTAGATGTTGGCCTTTTTTTTCTCCGGGGACCCTGTTTGTTGTTAGCGTTTTATAAACATCTGAGTTCCTTACATGGGCAGGAAATGCTTAGAAGTTTCGAGTCCGTATAGTCGTGTTGACGACTTTTAATATTATTCCTCAAAGATTATGACCGGAGATAGGTTGTTTTCATATGTTAGAAAAAGATCCACTGGTAGCCTTAAGTCTTAATGCCAACGTGAATTCTTTGATTTTTCCTAATCCGGTTTATCAAAAAAATGATCGCTGTCTATCATAAAAACAACATAATCTTCTGATTATAATAGTAAAATTAAGATTTTTTGCTTTCAGAGCTCTCCAGACTGCCACTCTCTCTTGAAGAAGTACCTCACCAAGGAAGTTGTTGAACAACTCAAGAACAAGAAGACCGCTCTTGGAGCTAATCTTCTCGATGTTATCCAATCAGGTATTTCAATAGATTCTCTCAAAGAAATGAAGAAAGTTGAAGAAAAAAAAATAGATTTGAATTTTGAAGGTGAAGGTAAACTTGAATGACACCTTAGTATCTCTCGCCAATGTAGCCTGTTTGCCCATCTCATGTTACTTCAACCCTTTGAAATCATCAGCTCGCTGAGATTATCTGCCGACGGTTTCTTGAAGAAAAAAAAAGATCGAAAAACTCAGAGAAAATAGAGAACTAAGGGAATGCCACTTTCTCTCAATGAAAACCTAATAGACGAGAGAATAGAAAAGTTGACCCGAGAGAACAACTGCCATGGTTTAAAGGCATTCTAGTTCTGTTTGCGAAAGAAAAAAACTTTCTCTCTCATCTTTTGACGCGATTTTTTAAAATTAATTTTGTTTTCAGGAGTTGCCAACTTGGATTCCGGAGTCGGAGTTTACGCTCCAGATGCTGAGGCTTACACCCTCTTCAAGCCACTCTTCGACCCTCTGATCGAGGTATGTTCGTTATTAAATTTTGGTAACTCTTGTTGTGATGTGATTCAAAAGAACGGATAGACGGATACGATAAGATAGAGTATTACAATATTTTTTAATTGCTTCTCGATCGCAAGTGTTTTTCTCTTGTAATCATCAAATACAAGATGTAAACAAAATCTTTATGAAGCTTCAAGTCAATAGAGAGTATTAGAACAATACTTCTGTGTATTATTTTGTTTATTAAAGGATTACCACAATGGATTCGCTCCAAGCCAGAAGCAACCAGCTACTGACCTCGGAGAGGGAAAGACTTCCCAACTCGTTGATCTTGACCCTGAAGGCAAATTCATCAACTCCACTCGCATTCGGTAAATAAGAAAAAAGGAAAATTTATGAATGCGCATTTAGCTGTGGACGTTCTCTTGCTGGATACCCATTCAACCCCTGCTTGTCCGAGGCTAACTACCTCGAGATGGAAGGTAAGCCTGGTGAAAATTGGTTCCGTGTTCATGATTTTCTTTTAAGGAAAGGTCAAGAAAATCTTCGAGAACATCAAGGATGATGGACTTCAGGGAACTTACTATCCCCTCGATGGAATGACCAAGGATGTCCAAAACCAACTCATCAAGGATCATTTCCTCTTCAAGGAGGGAGATCGGTGAGAAAAGATATATATCACGTGTCATGCCAAAGTTACTTTCAGTTTCCTCCAAGAGGCCAACGCTTGCCGTTATTGGCCCAAGGGACGTGGTATCTTCCACAACAAGGAAAAGACTTTCCTCGTCTGGTGCAATGAAGAAGATCACCTCCGTATCATCTCCATGCA
>CALQYR020007501.1:90084-113636 GCA_943334845.2 Auanema sp. JU1783 | reverse complement strand
AAAGACTTTCCTCGTCTGGTGCAATGAAGAAGATCACCTCCGTATCATCTCCATGCAAGAGGGAGGAAACGTTGGACAAGTTCTTGAGCGTCTTATCAAGGGAGTCAAGACCATCGAGGCCCAAGCTCCATTCAGCCGTGACGACCGTCTCGGATGGCTCACCTTCTGCCCATCCAACCTTGGTAAGCTTGAAAAAAGTTTGAAACATTATATTATCGAATCTAGGAACCACCGTCCGTGCTTCTGTCCACATCCGTCTTCCCAAGATCTCCAAGAAGCCAGATTTCAAGACCATCTGCGATGGACTTAAGCTTCAAGTGAGTTTGTTCAGTTTCGAATTGAGAAATATAAATTAAAATTTAGATCCGTGGTATCCACGGAGAACACTCCGAATCTGAGGGAGGAGTTTATGACATCTCCAACAAGGCTCGTCTTGGACTTACTGAGTTCGAGGCTGTCAAGCAGATGTATGATGGAATCAAGTACCTTATTGAGCTTGAGAAGAAGGCTTAAATTATCACATTATCGCTTCACAACAATTCTAGCCAGTTCTCCTCTTTCCATTAAATATCTGTCCGCATATGAGCGCACCCTGTTTCGTAAATATAGATGCATGGGGAGAGCAAAGAGCTTTTCCGCCAGTTCATCTGATAGACTTCATAGATTGTACATCATATGCTAACGTAATAAATTATTGAGTAGAACATTTCGTTGTTAGAATCTTCATGAACAGAACGAGGAAACTAATATAGATCAAGAAAGTCATGATTAAAATCAAAAGCAACATGACGGTTTGATTTGTGTAACTTATTGTAAAGTGTAAAACATCGGCAAATGATCAACAAAAGAATATTTGGAATATTTCCGCTCTTATCAGCTTTCGGTCAAAAATAGAACAACAATCTTTGCTCGTGAACTAATTTCATAAGTAAATCGGATATCTCAACTCCAACAATTTTTATAATTGCCAATTACGGCGAATAACTTGCTCCAATGTTAAATTTGATGACAGATTGGAAAATGTCAGTATATCTTTGTGATGTTTTATAATATGTTGGTTAAGTCCTGATTTCACAATGTGCTTATATTAGTTTACAATTCATTTACAGCTTGGATATTAGAATGAATCTCTAAATGCTGCAATGGAATTGTTGCAAAGAGTCGACGTGCTTCTAGAAGAGGCAACCTTTTCTGATGAGGAATCAAACGGTAATTTCAATTTATTTCTTCATACTGGGAATCTGGGATATTTAGAAGGGCCATGTTTTGATTTCGAAGAGGAGTTGACAAGAATTTCTCGAAATATCGATGAACAAAGTTCAGATTTCTATTCCCTGAAAGAGATAGTTGGTATGAAAGTAGATGCATATGAACCTTTATCGACATTCCATTACTATAGGTGTAAAGAGAACGGAACCTTCGACAAACATATCCGTCAGATTACTTCCAAATAAAAACGAACCAACTTTGAAAAGGTATGACGCATTATGCATGAGATTTAAAATCTCTCACGATCTTCATCTTAGAATAACAAAATTGCATGAAAACACCCTTTCAACCGATTCACCTAGTACTCCCGAAGTGTAGAACAGACCAAATGTCTTCAAGTTCCTAAATCTCTCTTTTAGAATAATACATTTAAATTCGGACACAGAGGATGAATCTGATGGAGAAATTTTATTCCTTAAGTGTGTCCGATCCGAACTTCTCAGTGAAAGAGATAATTTCAAAGATGTGAAACGTGGTAGGTTATTGATCCCTGGGACTGACTCTCTTGTTTGTATCCTATGCTCGAGAATGTCGTCATTGGGTTTCAGAATTCAAATCTGACGAGTTCAAGTCGGAAGTTCAGCAGTCCATTAATGCATTTACTGGAATTATGGAACGTCGTGACTTCATGACGGAACAAAAAGATAACCTTAAGGCTTATAAGGAATTTGTCGAAGACATTGAAAGAAGTCGGACATCTTCCCGTTCTTTGCATATTTTGAATTCCAGAAGTGAGAGAGTCTCACTCATCAAAGGAAAAACCTTCCAAGATGTTTGTCAGAGAATTCAAGAAAGCCATTTCTACTTTCTCATATCCTTTGAAACCTGGTTTTAAATGGTATGCAACAGATTCAACCCATAATTTTATTTTTTTCCTATACGTTTCTAGTCACGACGATAACTTTTTCCGAATCGATAACCTTGTTTGGCAACTCCCTTGTCAGAATGAAACTGTTTCCAGAAAAGCTTATTCCAGATTCAGTAAGTTGTCACGTCGTGCACAGCCCATCTTGTCTGCTTTTCAGTTAAAGCAAAATTCAATCAGAAAAAAATTATGGAAAGTTTCACTATACCAGCTGTGCCTTCTTCGCCTAACGAGAAAGAGCAGGTGCCAAATTCTATCAAAGAATCTGGAGCCACCGTCTTTCCGTCACCACCTCATTCTTATACTTCCATACCAATTATCGAAGAGCCACGTTCACCACTTCCAGAAGAGCAACCAGTCATACCAGAAGAACCACAAGTACTACCAAAACATACGAGTTACTTTACCGTATGGTTGCTTAATCGAAGATCCGATCCGGTCAAGCAATCATACAGTCAAGTAGTTGATAATTTTGTTTAAATTAATTCGTTTATCTTCAGTCTTCTGAACCAGAATCGCCACGTTCTCCTCCCGCAAGCTCTTACTTCAATTATAAGGTTATACCTCTGGCTGGGCCTGCAAGTTCAATTCAATTGGTTAACAACTCTTTATTCACCAGCTCCATGAAGGTTATAGAAACGGAGAAGACCACTTTGAATATTGGTTCGTTTTTTTCCGTTCATTGAGATTAACATCACTTTGCAGATGAACCTCGAAATGTACCTTTGGTTGATACCTCAGTACTACTGCAGAAAACACTTTCTCCATTACGTGGTGAAAAGAAGGATAGCCTTAGAGATATACTTATATCTTCTAACACCCCTTTTCTCAGTGTATGACATTATAGCGTTTTCAAATAGAAAATCTTCTAGCCTTTGAGAAGCACCTCTGAACGAGAAGGTCAGTGCACCTCATGCCCAACTGTGGATGCTCCAAGCTCAACATATCAGAGGATAGATCTGACACCTGAAGTTGTTTCGTGCGTTTCGGATATCGTACATGATGTAGAAAATAATACTTCTGTAATTTTGAGCGAATTGGTAGAAATCACTTGCGACACCAATAGTCAAGCTCAGGTTTTTAATGTTGGATGAACCCATTTTGATTTTATTTTCAGCCTGTACGGAACAATTCGTTAGAATCTGATCTCTCTTATCATACTGTAGCTGAAGAACAGGTTTGGGAGTTCCAAGTTGATAAATGCATCATTCATATTAAGGTAGAGCTGGAAGTTTTGACTTTAGGTGATTCACCTGATGTGCCCGATAATATACCGTAAGCTCTACTTTTGGCATTTATGAAATAAGTGAATAATATTTTGAAGATCAATAATCCCGATCACATATGAAGGTGCTACTCCCCTAAAAGGTTCAATTAGCTCCAGCGAATCACAATGTGTACGAATATCAGTTGAAATGTATTTGAATGAGAACCGCTTCTTCAATTCCAGAGTATAACAACTGAACCCCCTAAAAAACTTAAACTGTCGTCTATATCCAAGGTTTGTTAAGTTTAAGCATCTTCACTGAGCGTCTACGTTTTTTTTTCCTTTTTTTTTCTTTTTTTTTTCAATTTTTTATTATCTATTCTCCTTTTTTACTTGTCATAGCTAATAGCACAACCGCTCTCCGCGTTTTTCGTCTTATAAATGACTGTTTGTATTGTTTCCTCTTTGTGTTACTCCTGTTATCATATATAAGGCTTCTGAATATATATATTTGTTGTTAATTTAATGATATAATACTATGAGAATTTGATTTCTTCTTGATAAATGCTTCAGAGGAAAAGGAAGGCTGACCAGGACTTGTATGTATTAGAGGATCAATCATTCATTGCGTCCAAGGAAAAGGAACCAAAATTGGCTACGTATGCTTTCGGGCCTTCTTCTTAGAGTAATTTTTTAAAATCCAGTTCAAGCCACAATCATAGTTCATATCCAATTGTAACAATTGGAGATGATGATGACGATAATTTCATACGGTACGATATTTTTGAATTGCGAGTTATAGTGAAAGTCTTCAGTATTTCGTTTCTGGATAAATCCCGACACCGGCTAGCTCTTCACTTTACAAATCCTTTCATCGAGTAGTTCAAAGTAATGTTAACAATGGGTAAACCTGGATGTTTAGCTATACTGACCAAGATAACAACAATGTTCCTATCATAACGTTAGAGGACGCTTCTAAACCTCCTAATACTACTTTCCTTCTTCATCATCTTGAAGAAGAGTTCCCAGTGGAAGAAGGCGAAATACCTGATTGGCGACTTGTGCCCATAGACACTTTTCCAGGAGAAGGTATCCCATCTCGAGTGTCGGAACAGTATTAGTTTTCTTCAGGACTTCGTATATTCGAAAAGTATAAATTGCCCAATCACATCGAGCTTCCTCTCCGAAATACTGAGGAGTATGCATTACTTGAATCTGATCGTCAGCCTGTGCCTATTCCTCTGATATCGTAAGGTTTTCTCCCTGTTTCAACTATTAGAAAAATTTCCAGGTTAGCTCCAAAGCAGAGCCAAGCAGTATGCCCATTAGTTACCATTGACGATGACGATGACGATGATGGTACGAGTTTGATTTATTTTACTTCATTTGTTCGAGACTTTCAGATATCATTATTGAAAAGCCTCCTCATCCTGGTATGCTGTCATTTTTGCAAACTCTAGGTGTGTCAGAGTTAAGTCGGAAAAAGAGAGAGTATAGGAAAGTACATGACATGCTCACTGTAAGTATATACTTCATTTTGAACACTGTCCTTGTGTTTTATAGGCAGAGCACCAACGTACCGTCTCTAATTATTCTTACTACTTGAGAGATGAGTTGATGCTGATGGGTAAGTTCTGAAATATTTCTCTCTTACATATTCGAATGTTCAGAGAAAGGCTTGGTTCCGATTTTCGGTACTACTGTCGTCAAACGATACAAGTATCCTTTCGACCATTGTAAGGGATTGTATTGGCCCATTTTCCAACCTACGGATGCAGTGTCCATCAATGATTTACACAAGTTTGATATTTTGCAAGAAAACGAACTCAATTTTCTTTCTGCAGGATTATGGTTGCCGATGTTTACAATCAAATTACGAATCAAACTTGTTATTCTTATGCACAAAAAAAAGATGTCAGTTCATTTTTTTTCATTTAATAAGATTTTCTTGGATTACAGTTGCTTTGTGATTCTTCTCCGAACATCTGGAATACTCAGTTCAGAGAAGTAATGGATAAGTCCGACTCTTATATTACTGAGAGAGGACGTTTCAAAAACAGAGTTTCATATGCACGTGCATTCTCCACCACTTCAGAGTATGCACTATATGTTATAAGAGGTCATTCGAATGTTTAACAGATTGGAAGCGAAGTCTCAGGACTTGTTAAGCCAACTTGAAGAAGCCTTCTGGATTAGAGGCAAGTTAGGAGAAAAGAACATACAGGCCGTCTCTGATCAAGAAGAGAGTAGAATTGTGGAAGCAGGTATGTCAATATGTGTCATCCGACATATTGACTTATTTTGTGTTTGATAGAAATCGAATGCCGTTCGAATATGATGTATGATCATATTCGGTTCAACATCGTTGATAAGTACTCCAGTAGTACAATTGATCCCGATGTAGGAGAGCGGAAAAAGAGTTTATTCGTAAGAGCATAGTTCACGACTTCTCGTGATCGTTTGTTTCAGCCGGATTCTTGGCAACAATATCCACGAGATGTATATTTGTGTACTAATTCGCGGAGAAACCTTATACCAGATGCTGTGAATCACTTGAATTCTATTGCCTATAAAGAGATTGATAACGTACGGAGCTCTTTCTAACGTTTATAGTTGGAACCATATTTCAGACGATCATCAGTCCCCCAAGTGAAGAGCATGTTCTGGAAACACAGAAAGCTATCTTGCATGCTGCTTATCTTTTTCAAGTAAATCCACTTCTGTCATTTCCTTATACGATACTTTCTCCAGAGAGGAAGAATTGGCAACCAAAGTAGTCCTCTTCTTACTGAGGAGGAAAATCGAATTTCGAAAGAACGCATTGGAAAGATTAAGGCTTTAGTAATTCTAATACTTATATTCTGAAGTTCCTTCGGATCATTTCAGTCATTCACTATCAGCTACAACGGAAAGTCTTCGTTCTTGAACGAATTGTGGGAAATGGTTGCTTTGCAAGACTGGGAGACCAAATACTGGCCTATCATATGGGATAATCTAGCTGCAACGTACAAGAAACTCCGTAACTTGCATTTTCTGTGTCGGTGTCCGTTTATGAAACGAATTTCAGCTCCCGTGTCTCTGCTAACGGAAAAATGTTTGGATGAACTTCATCAATCCTTTACTCGATATGTGAATATAAACGATAGAAGGGAGTATTGTAAAATGTGAGTGAAGTGTTTACCCTCTCTCTCTTTCATCATAGATTTCCAGGTATTACTCCAAATTAGATCTCAGAAAGCCTCTAGCGGATGCTCAATAAACTGTAAATTCAATTTCTTTTTATTTATTTTGATAAATCTTATACGAACGTAGTTTTCCCTTTTGGGAAAGGAAATTTTGAAGTTTCGCCGAAGTATTATTGTTTGTTGTTTTATTTTCTGAAAAAAATTGTTAATTTTCCTTTAAAACTAATGTTTTTCTGTTGATTTACTACAATCGTGCTTAACGATTGCAATATTTCTTTTCTGTTGGTGGCTTTCGCAAAATATGTTTAGGGCTGATGGCGACACTCGCAGAGGAGATGCCCTATGTGGCTGTGGTGGCAGATAACCATATAGCTACCACTTGTCATGTCTGTTTCACATCAAAGGTTTTTCTATTTTCCGCTCTTCTCTCAGATTTGTTTCTCTCTAGGAAGATAGAACCCTATCTCGATGTTCCCGTTGTCGTTTTGCTCATTATTGCAGTAAGGAATGTCAGAAAAAGGATTGGCTAGACCATAAGGTTTTGTTTTCCATAAATTCTTGAGGAAATTCGTTTTTTTTGTTCTGCAGTATGAATGTATGTTCCTCATAAATTGTGCTCCGAAAATTCCATGCTCGATGGCTCGAATGATCTCCCGACTGGTTCTGAAACTGGGAAGAGATGAGGAAGAGTATACAGCATTCAATGGACGGAAATTTTCTGATTTGATGGACAGTATGTATAAAACAATTATGGAATTTATCTTGAATGAAATTAGATCGGGAATTTGTAAAGAGAGATCCGGGACGTTCGGAGTTTTTTGTTTGCGTGTCTCATGTTCTAATGGATTATATGGGAGTGCAATTCGTCCCGAAACCTGACATAATTATGTCGTATTTTGGAAAAGTAATTGAAAATTGCTTCTTTTTTTTATAATTTTATGAGTTTTCTTGCAGATAGTCACCAATTGCTTCACAATATTAGACGAAGATATGAATGACTTAGGACAAGGCCTCTATATAGGGTAATTGAGTTAGCAGCAGTTTGTATTTTATTTCCTCCTCTCAGTTTGTCCGTCCACGATCATAGTTGCGACCCAGATGCTTTTGTTTTGTTTGATGGAGCAAAAGCCTTGTTGAGAACTCCCACAAGAGACAAAAGATATGGCAAAGCGGTAATTTTTGATGCGTGGAACCTGAGAAATCTTTGGCTTTCAGATTAAAGTTTCGTATACCGATCTATTCCTGACAAATACTGATCGAAAACAGACTCTCAAATCTCAATATTACTTCGATTGTGTGTGTGCAATTTGTAGCGACGAAACGAGGGTAGAAAAAGAATTGTGTAACTCTTCTGATTGCAAGTTCAACTACTTCCAGGATCATTGGATGCAATCCGTCCGTACAAATTGCTGTTCCGGAGGATTTGCCTTGCTCGATCCAACGAAGACTTCCTTGCATTGCTATCAGTGTGGAACAGCTTCTCCTCTTGCCGTGGATGCGGTTTGTTTGCTCATTAGCTGTGGTTGTTGATGTTTTTCTTCATTCAGGCGATCAAAGCCAACCAAGAATTGGATTTTCTAATGACAAAAAAGGAAAACAAGAGGAGTATAGACGCAGGTTTGTTCTAACAAAGCCTTTAACTCTCTCAATAGTGTCATTCTCCCCACTAATTTCCATTCCGAAATGAGCTGTTTCTTTTTAGATTTGAATGAGAGATTGCGAGTTCATGTGGAAAACTACGAAAGATTCTCAAAGGCAGTACTTCTCCTTTAGCTCTTCCTACGTCATTACTTTTAGATTCTTTCTCCTTTGAACAGCCGTCTTGCCGTTTACAGTCTCTCTATCACTGAGGCAGCTCTCAAATTGAATAGGCAGGATTTGGCTATCAAATACGCATTCTCACATTTGGATGCTAGCAGGTTAGAGTTTGTTGTCATTATTATTTCATATCCTGTTTTTCTTCCTATCTTCAATATTTTCCCATCCAGCTCTTTGTGCTTCCATTGACATTGAATTATCGAGCATCCTCCTTTCTCCATTCATGTGTTTATCTGTTTCTTTGTCGAGTTCCATTTCTGGCTTTTAATGTGATATTTATCTAGTTTATCGACATCTCTACCTTTAAGGCGTTATCTACCTCGTGGTCATCCAGAACTTGCCGTTCGCCTCCAGGGTGCTGCAATCTGCAAATCCTTTGAAGACCCTCCTACTGGATTAGTCCTAGAGCTGTTTCAAGAAGTAAGTTAACTAGTTTTATTCCTATTGATTTCTCATCAAATCTTAAGAAGGCGGTCAAGTCTTTCTTAATCAAATTTATAAGTCTGCACCTCATTTGGATCATCCGCTGCTCACTCTATCTCTCCGCCTCCTCCCCCACTCTCTTACTCTGAGCGTAACTTTCGCCAGCTCTGTTTCAACAAAATCAGCTTTTTCTGACTTCTCGCTCTCTCCATTCATTTATATTTTGGGTTATAACAAAAGGCCACAACTATATTACACATATTTTTACTTTTTCCTTTTTCGCCTCCTGAATTTCACTCTCTCGTCATTGATTATTATTTCATGGATTCAACATCAACTGACTTTGGGATTACTAGATGAAACAACATATTTTGTGTTTTTTGTCGAATCTATGGTCCATGATGTCTTGCTTGTAATCTCCCTCTCCCTCTCTTTTTTTTTCAGTGAATTTTCGTCGGTTTGTGTGTGAAATTCTTTATCTTCCTCTCCCATAAAGGGCGTTTCACCTTCACAAATAACCAATTTCTCCAAACTAAACGAGCTCAACATGATTATGGTTTAGGACGACATTTCCAAAAATGGTATTCTACTTCGGCTCTTAATCTTTTGGTGCTCTTTCAGTTGAAAAGTTTTCTAAACTATTGGCTTGTATTGTTATGTTTTGGTTGAGAGAGTTCAATTACTTCTCACCGTTTCTTCCTCTCTCTCTCAGTTTGCCTAGTCGTCTGTCATACTCCCTCTTCACAGCTCTCTCTAAAGTCTTCTCTCTCTCTTCGTCTCATGTTCTTCTTCCGTCTTTATAGTCATTTATGCTTGTTTAGATATTTTATCTCCCCCTCCTCTTCCCATTTAACCATTCTTCTTTCTCTATAAAAGTACATAGGAAATAAGTTCCAAGTTATGTTTAAAATAAAATATGCGCTCTCTGAATTATTTATCTTGTTAAGTTGACTTTTTTCGTTGAAGCAGAGCTCATTCCATGATACGCGAGTATCTGCCCAATGAGATCCTCATTACAATTTAACTTTTAATCAAGCTTTATCCGCCGCTCCAAGTCGTTTCTTTCCCAATCAAATGAAGCTCTCCGTCCGCGGATTTCTTTAGGTCAAATTGCTTTTTGACAGTTTTCCCAAACATTATCCTTGATGATTCTCCTTAGTTTTCCGTTAAGAGGATGAGAGAAAGATTCAAAAATCATAGTAATTGAAAGAATATCTCTTCATCATCCAAGGTTTAAAATATTTTACGACGTTTGCAACCCTTCTTGCCTTTTATGGATTCTTCAACCCAGATGATTCAATTTTGGGTTTGGTCGATAGATGCTTCATACTGAGTAGAACATGCTCTCATTGCGAAGTGGATGTTTTTGAACTGAGAATTTCTTTTTGCCGTATCCTGTATTAGAGATAGATGTCGTCAAATCGATAGAAGGCGATCTCTAGAAAGTAGCAGCAGCTCCTCAAACATTAATAGTTTTGTAACCTTGGAGCTGTCATCGTTAGCGTCTTGAATTTTCTTAAGAACGATTGGCTATGTGTTTTTTTTCGACTTTTCATGTTTTCATTCCAGGCTTACGAGGCTGCTCTCACAAGTCACGGACCGAGGCACTCACTAACCTCCAATCTCGACCATATGGTGGCTTCATATAAAATTCGACTGCAACTCTGGGAATCCATATAATAACACGATAGAATCTACAGACAATAACAGACCTCCAAATAAGAGAAAGAGAGAGAGGTTAGTTTAATAATATGAAGTGGACGCTTGTTGATGACGAGTTTGTGGTGAGTCGCATTATTTTCTCGCATATTGTTATCCAAGCATGACTGTTTCTTTCAGCCCCCTTTTCCTAGAATTTCTTCTTCCATAACCTTGTGTTGCATTTAAACTTCCTTTTAAAGGCATCTCGTCTTTCTCACACTTCCCCTGAACGACCTGCTATCCATTTTTATACTCCCTAAGGCTTTCCTGCGATCTTTCATATGTCCTCTGCCCTAAATTATGTTGTCTTTCACCATTTGCCGTCTATCTGTGCTTTGTTTTAAGACATGTATCTCAGGAAGAACAGCTTTTTTACGCTGTCAAATAAAGATTTTCTCTATTTGGTTCCGTCCTCATTTGGAATCAGCGTCATTGTGGTGTCGCCACCACATTGATGAAGCCTATAATCAGATATGTTGGCATTCCTCCATCCTGACCGTTGTCTATTCCCCTGCCACCTTATAGGGCAGAGGAGAGAAAAATGACGAATAGCAAGCGAATCTGTCTTCAATACGTTTTCTCCTTCTGCCCGCCTGAGTTGCGTAGATCTCCGCCGGTCTTATACTGATTTTGAGGAATAATCGGCTCGCTTTAGGCTCTGCGATTTCGTGTGTTTATGTGAAAGCAAATGTCATAAGTAGAGGTTTTTCTAAATTCTAAATCAAAGCTGAATCTTCCAAACAGTTTCGAGTCGTGCGTGCGAAATCTTCTGAGCCGCTTTAAAGAAGATCAATCTTTCGAAGGCGGCGAATGATTGAATGTACTTCTTAATTATCCTCTAAACAGCCCTATTTTTCTCTTTTCTCCTGAGCTTCGTGATTCATTGCTGTCTTGTCTTCGCAAACTTTCAAAAATTGCTAATTTATATTCGTCGTTCATATTTTCTGAAAAAGTTTTGTTTCATAATTGTGTTTCTGCAAACAACATCCATTTGCTTACACTCAACAACATTCGCTAGTTGAGCAGGCTTATCGAATTTTTTGAACATTTATCATCCGGAATCCCACCGCAGTTTACCTTCTCCTCTACACGATGACGTTCCATCTTTTTAAGATATTCCACAGCGGCTGTTTCGATACTCCTCATTAATCCATTGATATCACACTTTACAACAGTGATCAAAGTCTTCGATATGTAATTCTATATGATTTTATAGGATTTTCTTGATTTGTGTGTGTCTTTATATGCTTGTTCTGCTTATACATCGAATTTGATTCTTAAAGGGCATATCAATTACAGCTTTGACAAGTTTGATACTCCATCTCCTCCTTCGCTTTTCTCCGATTGCATCTGGAGTTATATATGATTCTATCTCTCGAGCAACAATAATCAGTTGGTAGAACATATTTTATTCAATGTTATTCATGAAACAGTTGTTTGTATTCAGCTAATAAGATTAGAGTCGAGAAATGCTTCATAAATCTCTGCGATTTTCTGAATCTGGAGTGTTTTCTACGTATTTAGTTTCACGTAGATGCGTGAACATGTTTCATTTTCAGTTTTCACGGATTTTATGAGCAGTCGTATTCCTTTTATTTCCTCAGCTCCAAACTCACTGAACGGTTGCTTTCGCTGCGTATTTTCTCTCACATTAACTTGTTCTTTAACATGGGAATGCTTTCAATATTTTTTTGGTTTTCCCAAGTTTCTTTCCGACTCTACTTGGGTGTTGATTTTCAAAACTTATTTCCATTTGTGAAGTCGTGCCCTTCTAATCTCGATTTGACTAATAATGGATTCTTGGTGGCCATAGATTGATAAATTTGCTCTGCTTCTTTCTTTATATCCACTCTAAAGCTTTCTGACGTGTGTCAAGCTCTGCTTCATATTGCCTCAGGGCATTTCATACGATTTTCGGAGATTGGCACGATATGTGCGAAGCTTATGCTTCTGTTTCAGTAATTCAAATGATGATGACTTTTTTAATTGCTGGGATTGCCTCATAATTGCTTCTTTCCGAAGCTGTGGTTAATAAAGCAGAGCTCGTATATCGGCGATACATATGCTAGTTATCGCTACACATCCATTATGAAATTCAAGCCTATTTTAGCCATTAATAACAACTCGCTAAATCGGGCCCGTATTTGGTATCAGGCGATTGAAGTTTTTCTGAAACTTCCAGCACTTTCATCTGCTATGCTATCATTTATAGATTCTACTTCATTTTTTCGTTTCTTGATGTTATGTTTTTATAAAATATGGGTGGTGAAGCTGCAGACACGTAGAGAAGCTGCCTAGCAAGCAAGCAAAGCGACACAAAGCATCTGGCCAGTTTAGAGTTGTGTAGCTCAGGGAAGGAAGCGACTTTATTTCCACCTCTGCCCGTGTCTGTTTCGTTTCAGTTTCTAGTTTGAATTATTATTAATATATGCAAGCAGTTTTACCACTGCCCATTTTTGATAGAACTAGCAGATGTAAATACCATTTTGTCTTTTTAAAAAGTCAGATCTATACGTAATACTTTTTTTTTCGCAACTTTCATTACTTCTGAACTCTTGGCCAACGTAAGAAATCATGATAGAGTAGTAGTGCCGGAGGCGTCTTTCCCTTAATGGATCGAAGCTAATAAGCATTGTGTAATACGAAGATGTTCTCTTTCTCTTTCTCCTCCTTCTTTTTTTTTCATTTGTATCGATGTTGCTTCTCATCTTCCTTCGCTTTTCTTGTACTCGAGAACATGTATTGACGTTGCCGAAGAGAAATGACCTAGAGAAGAAGAATAATGGAGAGAAGTTCAAGAAGAAGAAGAAGAAGAAGAAGCATCGTTCATTCGGTTAATGAGACTTCAAGCACTTGACTTCAGACAATGAAGTTAATATGATTAAAATGTAGTTACTATTTGGTTTTGCAATCGACTGCTATTCTCGTTCATTCGGTGTAAATCCTCTTACGTTTTTGTTTTTTTTTCTGCTCAATCCTCTCAATTTCTTCTTTTCCTCATCATAATCGTCATCAGCACTATGCGATCTGCACGTGTTTTCATTCAGAAAGACATTCCTCCCATTAACTTTATTTTTACTTTCAGTTCAACCACATTTCTATTCATTTCACTCGTAGCTTCATAATTTTCTATTCTATTAATTCAATAAATGGACAATTTCACTTCAATCCACGACATTGATGAAGGTGATGAATTTCGTCGTTCCATTGACACTAAATGGTCATATTTTGTAAGTTCAAAACCTAACCCACTTCCTCCTCTCACCACAACACATTACTTTCAGATAGAGAAATGGATTTATGGAATAAGTTTTTTTTTGGGTATTTTCGCTTTCCTTTATACGTTCGGTCGATTAGTTAGGTTCGCAGATATTTCTCTTCCTCTTTCCTAATCTTTTGTTTCCAGAAGTAAAGGCAAAGGTCAAATATGGGCAGCTCGCTTGCTTTCTTATAAAATCAGTTTAACTGTTGCTGATGGTATTATTCTATTCATTTACGCTCCTGTGCAACTTTATTGGATATCCAACGTTTGGGTTTGTGGCAGTGTTTTCAGCTCCCAAATAAGTACATTTCTTCTTTTCAGTGGAGAGGAGGTGACACATTGTGTGGATTGTATAAGTTCATTTCAACATTTGGCATTCATTTAACAACGAATATGCAGGTGAGTTCGACACATTTGCATCCCACAAGAATCTCCTGAATACGAAGTGTCTTGCTTCCAGGTCCTAATTGCATATGATCGGCTGGCATTTGCTGCCACCATGAGGACATTAAGATCCAAAAGAAATGTAAGTTTGTGAGGCGGAAAGATGACATGTATTCCATTTTTTGCAGCGTAACGAGCCTTATAACTCGCGAATGTTTCTGAGCCTTGTGTGGGCAATAGCATTACTCTGTTCAGCACCGCAGTATTTTCTTTTTTCGACAGGGAAAGTTCATTTTGGGAATTTTAATGATACAAAGGAACAGTGTATATCCATATGGTAAATATTTCCTTCCTATTTTTACATCTAATGAACACCTGATTAGCTTCATATCTTATTTTGCTCTTATTTTGCTTAGAAATGCTTTCCCTTCTACTCCTTAATTAGTTTTCTGCTTCCAATCAATACAACTTATCTTCCAGGTTTCGTGAACGAAGTAGAATATTTGAACAGATGCAGTCGTGGCGAGATTTTGAGTATTTTGAGCATCTGAAGCAGAACGAATCATCCGAAGTACATATTAGGGTTATCGCTTACATTCGGAATCAATTGCTTTTAGCTATATCTGCCGGACGGAACTCTCGCTTGGGTCGTTAAGAAACCTGATTTCAGCAAAGAAGCTCTCGCTATCGAGGACTCCTTCATGTATTGGCTAGAACAGGTACGCTCATACTCTTTCTTGAACGAACGTCACTCTTGATCTCGTTATTCTGCTTGAAATCGTTCGTGTCATTGATGCATAGCATATTAGAAAATTAGTTTTTTCTTCTTTCTATTCGTGTCTGATTTGAGCCTTTATTTAGTTTTTCAACTTCATTCATCTGGCGACTCTGATTGCAATTCCTTACGCGCTTGAAGCGACATTTCTCTGGGGGACGGTTAGTATTCTATCGAAAGCAGAAGGTGGAACTTTCTCTTCTGTTTCTGAGCTGCTCAAGGCAAAGTATACATCATCGAGTTCTTCATTGATTTCATACTTTTTTGTATTCAGTTGCTGCCCATGTTGGTGTTGGAACTTAATGCGAGAAAGAATGGCAGCTTCTGCTGTGCGTTCTTCTTCCGTTTGTGGGCCTTCATTAATTCATCGGTCGTCGTCAGCTTCTCTAGACCGACCAGCTGTTTATCAGATGTCGTCTGTGGCACGTCATGGGTCTTTAGTTAAGAAGGTTTTATAAAGCTCTGCGAACTTCCTCTGAAATCCTTAATTCTCCAGAAGCAAAGTAATGGGATTGGTAGCGTTGAAAGAAGCAGTAGTAAAAAGCATCACGAAGTGGCGACAGGCCTCCTGCTGACGAGAGGTATGAACTCAACCCAGACAAGGAGCAACCTTAAAGTTCAGAAATGAGAGATCGTTCCGCCAGTTGTTCCAACGTCGATGACATTCTCAACGTTCAGAATCGATTACCTAGAGAAGTTCAAACGATTAAATCTGGTACAAACAACACAACAACCACGATTGATCCTTGTTCTTTGTCTTTGCAGACACTGTCGTGGTCCAAGCTCCATGGAAAGCCACAGTCTCAGCTGCGAAACTTCGTGCGCGAAAGAAAGCGATTTTCATGGTCGTAGCAAATCTGATTCTCTGGGGTCCATACCTCTTATTGGGAATCATAAGTGCGGTGATCGTGTTCGATAGCTATGTCCATTTCCAATTCGTAAGTGCTCTAATTTGCTTCAATGCTATTGTTAATATTATTTTGTAATTAACGTGCCATTTTGCTCAGCCAAAAGTGAACAATGGACTACTATGTTTGTCTAATTCATATCCTTCTCAATGCACTTCACCATTTTTGCCTTTAAAGTTGAACCTTCGTGTTTCGCTTTCTGTTTTGATACCGATGATTGGTTTAAGCGTGATCTCTTTCCTTATTTGTTCTTGAATTTTTGGTTGAATTCATCGATCTCGTTATAGGGTTTATTTCAAAAAGTTTATTGATTTTATTAGCGCATTGTGATACAACACAATAAAGCTTCAATTTTTATTACATTTGCTATGCATTGAGATTCTTTGGACCGCCTGAATTACCATATTGCTCTTTTCTCCTTAGAGATCCGTCTCCCTCTTTTCATTTGAGTTCACGTATGAGTGTTTTGCTTGTGAGGACTCTTCTGATGGCGTGCTGGAAGTGCAAGGAACAGATGAGTCCATACTTATATTCTCATAGGGTTTATTTTCTTTCGGCTTCTTCAAAATAGACACGGGACCAGATTTGTAGTCTTTCGTGTTTTCATATGGGTGAGCCTCTTTAGGATTTCTCGAAGTTGGTGTCGAGGTAATAGATCCTCTGGTATTCTCATAATGATGATTAGGCTTGGGAGTGAATGAACTACGGCTGGCTTCTTCGCTTAGCTTCAGGTGCTCCTCTAACGGATATGAAATGGGAGGTTGTTGATTTCTTGGAATTTGGTTCATGTTGAAGCCTTGATGTTCTCTCAATTCCATTTCTTCTTCATAAGCTTCCTCTTCCGGTAGTTTGACCCGAGTAGAAACAAAATAACATATGCCCACGAATACAACAGCCAGAAACTGAAGAACTGCATTTCCCAAATGAAAATCAACTCGTAGACGATCGTTGTCGTATATAACGCAATTTCCGCGATCTGAAATGAAAATTATGAGTTCCAAAATGAAAATGGATGGTTTGTTTGGTATTTGAAATGAAAAATAGGATAATGTTGATGGTGTCTTTTTAGATGATCATCTGCTGACGTCTGATATGTTTTCAAATATTATTATAACTTCATCTACCATTTGGACATCGGCTATGCCACATCACACAGGCTGAGTCTATTATCCATCCAAATATGATGGGAGCTGGGATAAAACCAAGAAGATTGGTGGCACACGAAGCAAGTGAAAGCGCCATAACTTTCTGATCGTCATAAACGGATCTGAATAATCATTTCAAGATAATGATAGGAGAGATCATAACGGAAGTGATAAATAAGATTCAAAAAAAGGGAAAACGATCTCTGCATAACTGGCCAAAGGCTAGTTTAGAGTCCTCAGAACTGATATTACGTTTGCATATTTTGTTTTCTACCAACTGTGTCTCACCTCAAAACAATCATCATGGTTACCATGAAAAATAAGTTTCCCAAGAAAAGGCCAATGAATATCACAATGAGATATATGTATATTTGATTGCATTCATTGTGAACCAGACCCTTTGTAACCATGCCGCCCATGGCTGATGCACAGTTAGACCACTGAAATAATCTCATCGATAACATGGGTTTAGGAACTGTCATCTTTGATCTTTGATAGAATACAAACCTCATCTCGGTATGGATCGTAGTCGAGACATCCTGCATGGCATGGTGAGAAGAAATTTCTGCCATCAAAATGCACACCATCAAACTGAAAAACAGCCTGACACTGGCAGTCAGATGAAAAAATTTGCAGATCTTCATGATCATCGAAGAATGACCATCTGGAGTTTGTTTAAAGATTAAAATGTATGTTTATGTGTTCTGACTTCTTCATTGATGCATCGTAATCGAGACCTGCTATACTTGTTTGCTGGCATCCTACAGACATGCCGAGAAGATACGTTATCTAAATATTGCATAAGAAATCTTAGGAACGATTCGATGCTTAATACCATGATAATAATCCATGCTCCGAATAAATATAAAATTGCTTTTCGTGGGGCTACATCGTATTTTGTTAATAAATATCCTCCGAGAGCAGTAGATGATGCGACAGCTCCGATCGAAATGAAACCTGATAAGACGCTATATGAGATCAAAAATATTATTTTTTTTTCTTTTTTTGCAAAAAAATAATCTTATAATGAAAAAATTGATCTTCATAATTATATATGAAGCTGAAGAGAAAGCAATAAACAGCTCAAAGAGCAGAGTTACAATGAGAGCAGTGCTTTATGAGTACTGATGCATGGGGGAAAAAGATCTCTGAGAAAAGAAAAAGCACATGATCCTGCTTCCTTCTTTCTCTTTCTTTCTTTCTCTCGCTCTTCCTCTTCTCATACATTCTTTACTCCCTGTCTGTGTTATCTATTATTTCGGAAGTGTTTCCGGAAATTTTACATTAAAATAGATATCAAAAGAACTAATGATGTCGTCCAGCATGTCAGACATCAAAGCTTGCAAATATGAAATAAAAATGTTATTCGTCTTCATTGCTATTATATGAGACATGACATTAGACATAGCCCATATGTGGTCTTCTAATTTTCATCTGATTCACATCTCCGTTTCATGCTCTTCTCATAAAGCTTTTTTCTCTTGTTTATCTTCTCATTCTCTTCCCCCCCCCACTCGTCTACTCTCCGCCTTCGCTCATTGTTTCTCATATCTTGCTTCCTTATTTTTCGTCATCTCATAAGGTTTTCAGTTAATGACAATCGAGACACAGCCATAGGAAATGTTTTTGTCAGTTTTTTGAAGAAAAGACCACCCACACCATAAGCGATGAATGAAAAAATCCCAGAAAAGGGTTCGAGGAGAAACAAAAAGGCAAAAAGGAAAGAAGAGAAGAGCATGTGTAATGGGGAGATGAAAGGGGACATAGAAGTCTCTTTCTGTTTCATTGAAATATGAGTAAGCATACCTGCATAGAAATCGGCTATGCTTGCACTACGTCCAAACTGAGTCTCTATATACTTGGGAAGATATGTTTGATAGCCGCCGATAAGGTAACTTCCGAACATCCAAGCGATTACCATCGTTATGTATACTGGGTTTTGCATCAAATCCCATACTATGTAAGGGAACTCTGAAAATGACGTTGGTTAATTGACTAATTACAGTAATTATATAGTATTTTGGACTTTCAATTGAGCTGCTCTTTGATTCAGAATATCAATGCAACCGGGCTATGAGCAAAAAAAAAGTAAAAATGAAAACGCGTGGGGTTTTCACGCATAGACGTGTCTAATTAGCATATTTGATTTTTATGCAAATTAATGTGTTAGATGCGTGCGTAAAAACAAAAATTGTGAAGTTTCTATTTCAAACGGATATTCCTAATAGGAAAGCTTTCTCATTTTAGATGATGATGATTTCACTTCCTCGTCTAAATATTACGCGATGGCAATATGCTACCGACAACGAGGTTGTAATTAGAATATCTATTTTTGTATTATTCATATGAAAGAGAAGGAGAATGAGAAACCTTGAATGGCTATCTTAGCTTTTTCCCATTTACTTAAATGTCGTGAAGAGTCTTGGCTTAACGTTGGACTGATAGATGATCGTAATGGTACCATCTCATGGCCATTTGGTCTGTAATATCATTTCAAATCATTTCTTGAGCTTTACGAGAGCTTAATCACTTGTATGAGCGTGGGAAGAAGAAGAATGGTGTGGCACATAACAAGTATAGAATACCACAAATGACGAATCCTAGCCACCAAGCACCAACCCATTGTTCATCAGATATTTGAACGTGTGGCGGTGCTGAAGATGTTATTTCAATTGATATCAAATCTCATCAGAATTTACAATTCCATTTATAGCGCATGGCAATTGTTTTTTTCTTTTCTCAAGTGTTTGCTTACCTGCCCCTAAAGTTATGTAAACACGTGTGAGTCCTGCTGATAACGCAAACCCCAGTGCAGGACCGAAAGCATACATACTCGTGAGTAAACCTCAAAGAAAATAATTGAATTTTCAAGTTTACCCCATCCTCCAATTACCTAATAGAAGAGGAGATCTTCGACGATCCTGAACATTGGTATCTATATATACATAAGCTAATGTGTTAAATGGAGCAGCAAACACTCCAGCTAAGATCTGACCGAAGACTAACAACGCGTAAGCTATCTGCAAAAAAGTTTTCATTGCCAACTTAAGGCTTTTAAGGAAATTTAACGAAAAGTTTTGTTTCGTTTTTCCCATTCCTAATAAGGCAAAAGACATACATTATTCTCTTTCTCATCTAGTTTACAATCCTCTCCTTGAGTGAGTAACTCACGATCGGAATCACATCGAAAGTCTCGTTCATAGATTTCCTTAACAATGATGTTTAATACTTAGAAGCATCGTTAATGATGTTCGTGCCTTATGTTTTAAGAAAATCTCAGTTTCATGATTGACTGTTCCATATAAGGCAACAGGTAGAGCCAGGATGAACATGGCAACCGCACTCATTATTACTCCTACGAGATGAATATTTATGACAAATCTTATGATTTATTTACCAATTCCTGTAAGTCGAGGTAGATGGCTTTTGGAACCAAAATAACCAATCATGAGTATGGCAACTGTGTGTCCTATATCATATAGTGAAAGCAGTAATCCGGATTTTTCGGATGAAATTCCGAATCGTCGTTCTAATGTCGTTAATATTCCTACAACATAGCCAAGATATGTACCCTGAGAAGAGAAGAGACTGTTAGGAGAAAGTATATCTCATAGATGATCTACCTGTATGGCAACAACAATTATCATAAGAATAACAAAATGATTAATAGATAGACGATGATACCGCTCTGGCAGCCGCAACGGTAGGTCCATGCTGCTTACTCCTCCTTAATGAGACTGATTTCTGAATTTGAAATAAACAAGAAGGTGAGGATGTGATGAGTCATGTGCGAAGGTTTATTTGCTGATAGAAAAGCTCAGTAAATGAATGTCTTTGAGAAATTTATATAGAAAGAGATACATCATCAGCCATATGAAGTGTTGAAAGATTATGATCTACAAGTGTTCTGGTTGCAAAACATGAATTTGAAGAACTGAAAGAGTGAAGAGCACATATGATAATTCGTCTTTACATGGAGCTATCTAGTTCAGGTATGCTTTTGATGATTCATCTTATTGTGTGGGACTTTCAATTCAATATATATTCAACCAATTCAATCAATATGATGCATGGCGATAAGAAATGCAAATCGAAGTGAGAGAGAGAGGGCCAAAGAAAGGAAAGAGGTTAAAAGAGAGAAATCAAGTGAGACAGAGAGGGCATTAGATACCGCGAAATAGGCAATTGCCTGTAAAACCATGATAGAAATAGTGAGAGAAATCAATCGGATTTGTAACCATAATTTGAGTGTTGTAACATCTCAATGTTGATACTGTTGTGAAGGTGTGTCCATTGACTCACTATCATTACCATAATAGGAATATGAACATGAAGAGAGAAAGTAAATGAAATGAGCTTTCTATTGGATCAGATGTGAATGTTATGAAAGAGGACCGGAACATGAGAAATGATTATTCATTTTTTTGTTCAAAGATAAGAATGCGTTTAATATATCTAAAGGTATCATCATGATAAGAAGGTTATAGCATCCTTTATTGGCCATTCGACATTTGAACGAAGCCCTTTTCTAAACAGAAACGAAAAACGGTTATAAGGAACTTCCTTACATGTTGGAACTTCTAGGTCGACTCCATATAATTTCATGTTCATGAACGGCATTGAATACCCCCTTCATCAAGGTCAATATAGGTGTGTTGAATTTAAAAATGAAATGTTTATTACAAAATAGATTAATTAACTTATAAATTTTCATTTGTTCCAACAATCTCTTCGTTCGAATTTGGCTAATCTCTCTCTCACTTACCTCCCACTCTCTCTCTCTCTCTATCTATCTCCTCCTTCTCGTTCTTCTTCTCCATCGTCTTCTCACTGTAGACTCTGCGAGTCTTGTGAGAAAGAGAGTATCTTACCGTTCTCATGATGTTCATTCGTTCTTCTGTTCAATTGGATAAATAAAAGCGGGCCATTAAAAAAAATTTCGGTACCTCCAACTTGTAATTAAACCGAAATCAGTAAAATCCCCCATGTACATCTGTTCGGTACCTCTCTTCGGTAATTCTCTACAGGTAATACCTATAGACCGGCTTTTTCCGTATAAGACCCATCATACAAAGCCAAAATGACTTCAGGAGCTATGAAGAAAGGAGTTCCGATGAAAGTTCTAGCGGGAACTGTTAACGAAGCCGAACCAAAGTCAGCTAAAACACAATGTAACATAGAACAATAGGTTTGAGCTTACCTAATTTCCCAATCCCATGGTCTGACAGGAGAATGTTGCCAGCTTTTATATCTCGATGTATCCGTTTCATGTTATGAAGATAATTTAAAGCATCCAAAGTCTAAAGAAACGAGTGAGAGAGAGAAGAAGCTGAGAGGAACTACTTGACTATAAATAACAGCGATTTCATTCTCTCGTAGACCCTTACGTAGAATATCTACGATGTCGGCGACAGAGCCAATACAATATTCCATAATAAGCTGAACATATTCATATAAATTTATCAGCAGATAGAAAGAAACTCACCCAACATGTCTGATCCTTAAGAAAGCAACCACGATACTCTACTAGATGTTTATGATGAATTTTATGGAGGAATGAAATCTGAAATTCAAGAGTACTAGAGTCTTCATTACTCGAAAAAACCTCTTTTAGTATATCAGTCCACTAAAAAGAAAATGTGCTACAAAGAAAAATAGTTTTTCGAAAAATACGCCAAAATTGATATAAAATGGGCGGGGCATCATAGCTGCTACCACTCTGGCTGTAACGTCAGCCCTTTGGTTACTTTTCATTATCATTGTACAGTTCATCCGCCTAGAAAGAGTGATCACGGATAAGAACTCTTCCTTCAGGCTTTTTTTGTGACCCCTGAGAAATTGAATTTTCAGAGGTGTACCTATACTTGGACTCACTGACACAGCTACGCAGAAAGTTCTAGACGAATTCAAGGAAATGCTAGGAATGCAAAGTAAGGCAGAGCGTATGGTATGTTTGGGTTTTGGTATTGGTATGAAGTATGCTTAAATCCTGTCCTAGAATACATACCATTAGCTCAAGATAGCATTGCCTTCCGCGCTGGCTTCAACCTCTCGTCGGATAATGCAGAAGAGATTGTCGAAATTATCAAGAACAGGTTGACATAGTTAGTCTCAGTAGTATTTTAGTATTACAGGAGTTACTTGAGTTGAGGAGATGATGAATCTGTCTTCGCTTTCTTTTTTCAATGCCAGAATCCTTTCTCGTCTTGGAAAAGGCACGTTTCTGTTTTTGATTTTTTTGATCAATTCATCACATCCCGCACTAGCTTAAGCTCATTCGATTCAGTTTTTTCTGCTCTGTCCTTATTTAGTATGCGTATGTATAGTATGTAAAAAACAACGAAGTAGTAGTAAACCAATTGCTTAGATGATTTGAGTGAGAAATTGAGTGTTCATACGACTATGGAACATCTTGGCGTTACTAACGCTGTTGATGAGAGTTCAGCCGCTCAGGCGGCCAAAGGCCACGCAGCGTTATACGCAGCCATTGGTTGATATTTTCAAAGACGGTATGTCATTCAACCTGGCCATAGTGATCATTCCTCACTTCTTTGATTCTCATTTTTCTTTCATTATTTTTTGAGTTTTGAAATGAATAAAGTTATATTCC